>PVLA01004409.1:0-178139 GCA_004027455.1 Hydrochoerus hydrochaeris | reverse complement strand
AATCCTGGTGCACTATTTACAATATAGTGTATCAAGGCCATCTATGTTAGAGATTCTAGCCATCCTTCTCTGCCTCATTTGTGCTATGCTATTTTTCTGCCTTTGTTTGTCTAGTTTTCTGCTTCATTCTACTGCCTGCCCCACTCATTGAGGCCTTTCTGCCACTGTTCCTAAAATCCTGGTATTTTTTTCTCTCTCTAGAATGTCCTTCAGTATTCTCTGTAGGGTTGGATTGGTGCTCACAAACTTGCCCAGTTCCTCTTTGTCATGGAAGCATCTTGTTTCTCCATTAATTTCTAGTGACAGTTTTGCAGGGTACATCAATCTGGGCTGTAAGTTATTTTCTTTCAGGGCTTGGAATACTTCACTCCAAGCTCTTCTTGATCTGATGGTCTATGTGGAGAAGTCAGCTGTAATCCTGATGGGCTTACCTTCATAGGTAATCTGTTTCTTTTCTCTGATGGCTTTTGATATTCAGTATTTATTTTGAATTTCTGGTATCTTGATTATTATATGTCTGGGTGTAGATCTGTTTTGGTTGTAGGTGGCTGGAGTTCTGTATTCCTCACATAATCAAATGTCATTTTCTTTTCCCATGCTTGGGAAGTTTTCCTTAATTATTTCCATGAACAGCCTTTGTAATTCACCTGTTTGTATTCCTGCTTCTTTGTTCACATTTCTTATTCTTAAATTGTGGATTCTCATGTCATCTTCCAGCCTTTGTATTGTTACTGCCTGTTTCCTTGTTATTTTTAAGAGATTTTTCCTTTCATGATCACACATTGCAAACTTGTCTTTAAGTTTTGATAGTCTATCTTTAGTTTCTTTTAAGGAGTTTTGCCAGCTTTCAATGGAGTTTTTAATTTCCTAGTAGTCTCTTTGAATCTGCTTCATGTATTCTATATTTTCTTTATATTCTTTATTGAACATTTCTCTCCTTTTTGTGTGTTCCTCCCTTCTTCCATCTGTGTCTTCCTAAGAGATGCTTCCTGAGAGCATTTCTTTTATTATTCTATTTATATCTTGCTTTGCCTGATTTAATATTTCAGTTTTGAGCTTGTCTACAAGGTTCTGAACATATCTTTTAATGTCCATTGATGTCTGATGTTATGCATTTACCATCCTCAGTCTCCCATGTTTTTCCCTCTCCTGGATAAGTGCTCTAAGGGTTCTGGGCTGGGGCCTCCTCTTGCCTCTCTCTCCTGTCATGGTCCCAGCTTCCTCCCCACAGATGTACAGTGCAGGTCCCAGCCCCTTTCTCTGTTGGCCCAGGTTCCTCCAAAGCACGCTGGCGAGGGATCTCGGCCCTCTCCTGCCTGCCCCTCCCCACCAGGCCAGACAAACTTCAGGGGCCTTCACCCAGTTAGTGCATGCTAGGTGCAGGGAACTGATTTGGGACAGCTCATTGGGTCCTGGCCAGGGACACAGACCAGTCCAAGCAAATCCCATGAATCTGCTCTGGGGAGGGAGCAACCAACTGAAGTCACTGTCGCTCCCAGTTCAGGCTCCTCCTGCCCAATTTCAACATGTTGCCCATTTGGTCGCATCCTTCCCGTGAAGGGGGGTTGTCTCATTCCCAGCACTGACCAGCCCTGCTTTCTGTTCGGCTCACCAACTCTGACTTCAGCACTGCGGTGGTTCCTGTGAATGGTGGCCTGAACAAGTTTGGGCGGCTCTACTGGCTGGTGCAGATTCAAGCTGGTGAAAACTTGGCAGGTCACAGCAAAAATGCTGTGTCCCATAATTTTTAGCTATTCCAGTTGTAGTCCTGACGTGTTTGACGAGCTTTTTTATGTTTTATTTTCTTCCTGTGCCAAAAGGATCCATCTCCCTCTGTCTGTGTCTCTCCAGGATGTTTTATTCTGGCATATGAGTTGTTTCTCCTGGGAGGCTTTGCATTTTGTTGCTCACTGATCAACCATCTTGACTTCTCCATTTTCTTCCTTTTAAGAAGTACAGATTATTCAACCCAGGGCCTTCACACTGAGCTACATCCCCAGGCATTTTTTTTTTTTTAATTTTGAGACAAGGTCTCTCTAATTGCCAAGTTGCCTAGGCTGGACTCAATGTTCAGATCCTCCTGCCTCAGCCCCCAGAATACTGGGATTACAGGCATGTATCACCCATTAATTCCTTAACCTCAAGTTAATTATTTATATAAATCTATGTCAGAGAAACAGAAATCCATCTTCTCCCAAGTCTAAAAATTTCCCGGTAAATAAGGTATTCAAATAAACATGTACCTTGATACACAGCCCAAAATTTGAGATACTCTGGTCACTATAGAACTGTAAAAGCGAAATTCCACTACCTGTGGTGCCATGAAGAAGTTGTCTCTAAGGACAAGTGGGAAGAATATTCTTAGGAAATAAAATATTGAAGGAGAAAAGAGGAAAGAACAAAGTCATATGCCTTTGAAATTTGGACCCTGAAGCACTAGATTTTTGGACCACGTTAAGACCTCTATCACCACTCTTTAGGCACTTGGCAAATACTGTCAGAGGCCTCAGTGAAAAACAGCAGCTACAACCACCAACAGACCAAGAGCTGCACCTCTTCACTGAGGACCATCAACATCATTCAGGAGAGCCCTGAAGGAGAATTTGAGCTTAGAAACAAGAGAATCCAAGCACATAGCAGCTACTCAAAACTTTGAACTGTTTGATCTACTCTATATACATTTTATCTCTTTTTAGCACAATCCTTTTTGGAGGTTCTTGACTGAAATCGAACCTGAATTTGCCCATTGAATGCTGTGGGCACCCTCCTCTGAGCCTCAGTGTGAGGAATTTCTTTTAAAATTCTAAAGCCTGAAGATGTTTGCTCCTTCGGAGAGACGGTTTAGCTGACCGGAAACCCCTTGCTCCTCCGAGCCTGAGTGACAGTGAGTACTTATATTCTAAAGCATCGTTTCTACCATGTCATCAGCCTTGCACTTCTGTCTACACCACCTTCCACTGTTATTTCCGCTGTCCTTTTTATCGTGGTTTATCACATGTGTTCTCACTCTAAAGTGCTTCAGATTCTTTATAGATCAAGTTAATGAACAAGTAAGGAAATAAACAAGTACTCATGATTTGTCTTTAATACTTTAATCCATCAGTTCTTTTTCTGTCCTTTCCTAAGCCCGCTTCTCCTCAGCAAATGGCGTCACTCACTCTCCAGTCAGACCTCATGCCCAAAACCTCAGAATCATCTACATTCCTTCTATTGCCCTTCACATAATAGCACATTGGCAAGCTCAAGTAGCTTTCCCTTTTATGCTGTGCCTGTTTGGTTAGAGTTTTTGCTCTCCCTTTATCCACTATCACTCTGAATTACAACAGCTGACTAACAGATCTCCATTTTTCCCTTCTTAGTTTATTACAATTCTTTTTACTAGAATAATCTCTTGAAATATGAAATAGTTATTTCTCTCAGCTGCTTAACATCTCTCTTCAGTGTTCTACTGTACTTCCCATTAAGCTTCTTTCTACGCCCACAAAGTATAAGTTAAGTATCCTTTATCTAAAAACTTGAAGTATATTTGATTTTATATATTTTTCACACTTTGGAATATTTATATTTACTTATCTTGGGTTTGGGACCCAAGTATAAACAAGAAATTCATTTATGATTCATAGGAACTATATTAGTTATTTTCTCATCATTTAAGGGAGAACAAGTTAATTTCTGCTTATGGTTTCAGAGGCTTAGTCTGTGGTTGGTTGGCTTCAAGGCAGAAATACCATGGCAGAGGGTATGGTGCAGGTGAGTTGCTCACCCAGTGCAGCAAGGAAACAGAGAGGAAAAAAGCAACAACAACAAAAAATAGGGTGGAGCCATAGACAAGAATACACACTTCTAGCTCACATGACCATCTCCTTCAAACATGCCCCCTCTCCCATAGCACATTCAACTATGGACTCATCAATGGACAAATCATCTGGGGAATACAAAGCCCTATGAGCTGATTACCTTCTAAATGCCCCACCTCTGAACATGTGAGACTTTGGGGGGGACATTTTAGATCTATGCTACAACAAGAAACTTACACACATTGATTATAAGTAATTACATAGGATACTATTAATGTGCTTCATTTTTACTTTAGCCCATCTCTGTTGATCAGATGTTAAGTTTTCCACTTGTGTCATCATACAGTTGATCCAAAAGTTTTATATTTTGGAGTATTTAGGGTTATAAATTTTGTACTTGGATGTTCAGTTAATATAATGCATCCACTGTCTATGCCTATCTTTGCAATCACAATGATCCAAACATGTAGACATCTATCTATTGGCTTCTTCAGCCACACCAAACTTATTACCACCTTTCCCACTTACCATTATCTCTGTCTGCCTTCCTTCTTTTAGGTTTCACCAAGCCACTTCCACAGTTATCTTCTCAGAGACGTCCCCCTAGAACCTGCAATCACCACTGTCATCAAACCAACATTACCAGTTGCCATCACTTCATTTGATTTTCTTTGTAACTCTTACAGCTGCTTTATTATATTTGTTCATTTCTTATTTATCTTTTTTATCTTCTGCCTTCCATATAAATTTATTGAAACTAAAGACCTTGACTTTCATAATTATTGCTGCATTTCCTGGTCCAAAAATATATACAATTTGTGTTTCAGAAATACTCACTGAATGAATGCTTAATATTTCTTACATGCATATTCTTTTTTTTTTGTTTTTTTTTTTTGTACTGAGAATCAAACTCAGGACCTTGCACTTGCCAGGCAAGCCCCATGCAAAATCTTTCTACTTGAATTAAAGATATAACAGTAAAATATAGAAAGGCATTTGACTTTTAAGAGCTAAAATCTACCTGGAGGGATAAGGCCAACATATATAGTGTGATCAGTAAAAATATAAACCTGGCAAATATGAGTGCTTTACCAGTAGAAATGAGCATTGCACACTGAATGAGTTCTTGAGAAAAGCAGCCTGCCTGGAACATGTGGAGGACCAAAATGTACTGTTGTTTGAATGCTGGGCTGCAAAATGTAGAATCTGGTTGTAGAAGAAGAAAGTAGCCACATGTGCTAAAATTCTGACTCTCGTATTTATTTTTCTTGATAAATTATTGTTTCTAATTTTTCTTATTTATTATACAGCAATAACAATGAAACCTACTGATTTACTCAACATTTTTGAGAGCATTAGGCATTGTTAAGAATAGAACTGACTTAAAAAGATAAAGGTCTGTTCTCATTGAAGTTCCTTTTTAATAAGGCATCTACGTTGATTATATAAGATAATACATGAAAACGTTTAGAAGAGTCCACACTATTCAAAATTTTACCTGGTATATTTTCATTACTTATTGGGAAATATTGTTGGTTTTGGAACAGTAAAAAAAAATGTTGAAAGTAATTCTTTAGAAGAAGTAATGCTTTTGAAATAAATAGAAATGATGTGAATGGAGTGACATTGGAGAGGAGGAAGCTAGTTATGACTTTTATAATTTGTATGGCCCACTATCATTCTGTCAAAAGTAAGTACAATTCCAAAATCATCTCTTCAATTTTATGGAGCTTCTAATAACCTCATTAGGATAACTCACTTGCCTACCTTTTGCCAGTACTGTAATGGATTCTGGCATTTCAACTTAGAATCAACTCAGAATTTCACCTTAGAATCAAGAGCAGATAATAAATATAGCAAAGGTCATATTGTATTTCAACACCCTCTCTATTTTTATTTATTCACTAGTTGTAGATGCCTGTTATACTGAGGGCTGCTCTGGGCATTGCTGACCAAATTAAATAATTCCTGGTTTTCGGGAGTTTACAGCTGGTGGAACAGCAAACTATACAATTTCTGTCCTGGAAACAAGAAGACAATTTACTATGGAAATGCCAAGGAGAAGCACATAGCTGTCAGAAAAGACTTCATGGAAGAGACAATGGGATATTTAAGAATAAACGGGACTTTTCCAGGCATATAAGGAAAAAAATAATGTTCTTTACTGATAATAAAAGTAATTATGATCATGCAATGAAGGCTTACTATGTGTCAATTACTGTTTTGTTTTGTAATTGATAATACTAATCATAACAGATGAAATGGCGACTATTGTCATTTTTGCTTTATAGATGAAACATTAAAGCCCAGAGTTATTTACTATGATGCTTTTAGATACATGACTACAAAGCAATAAAATACCGAACCCAACAAATCTAAATCCAGACGGTGGTAGCCACTTGCCACTCTATCTATCTATGTCACTAAAAGATATCAGTAACCTGAAGAAAAATGTCAAAAATTCCAGGGGATGGATGGAACTATACAAAACACCAGAATTATAATCCAGACTTCTTCATAACTAAAATAATGTTAGGGTTAGTTTAACATAGCTATCCAATGCCTAATTGGCTGATTTTAGACTAAAATAATCCAATAAATATAAACCCCATAAATAAGCCAAATTTTACCTGTTTCTAGCATCTCATTTCTATGCAAAACATATCACTTTGTAATATGCTGCATAATATACCAGTTCATGTTTTTACCTGTTATAAGAATAGATGCTTGAGGTAGAAAAGCTGCTTCTGAATCCTTTTCTCTACATTGACTAGTTCTATGACTATAAGTCGTTTAGCCATCCTGTACTTCAATTCGTTCTGTAAGCTGGAGGAGGTTTAAGTTAGGTACCACACAGAATTATTATGAGGATCAAATAAGTGAACAGAGTCTGGCATATGGTAACTGTTAGTAAGTGCCTGCTATCATTTGCTGTGTTTTTCACAAATTACTGTATGTTGTTTGAATTTCAAGTTATCTGAGATATTTAAGTAGAATGATTATGAGGCATATTAATTGTTTTTCAGCCCACTGCATACTTAACTGTTTTCTTATTTTGTGAATGGATGCATGCATGTGAGAGAGAAAGAGAGACAGAGATACAGTCCTACAGACTCTATATCCTGATTATGAATTTTAAATTGCTGTACACACAGCAGTTTGGGCACTAACATGTAACTAGGTATGCAATACTGATGAAATACTACTGATGAGTAGTGAATGCATCGATTTGTTGGACATAAATAGTGTTTAGTCAGGGGTTGCAAGGAAGATAAGACAATACAGGACACAGACTTTATAATATTATTTATAATGGTCACCCAATGAGTCAAATACAAAGAAAGTGACAGAAATCTGACTAAAAAACTAACGACCTAGAAAATCCAGCTAAGGGCCTATATCCCACCGCAGTAACCTGCATGAGTTCAGCTGAAAACCTAGAGCCCACAACAATGACTCATGCACGTTTATTTCACGGGTTTGCACTGGGAAGACCCAAGCAGTGACCAGCAGTGGAAGCTAGAAAGTCTGTGCCAGCAGGGTGAACAATCTGTACCAGCAGGCTGAGGGTTCTGTACTTGAGCCAAGAAGTGATGCTCATAATAAGGACCAGAGCTCTCATGGAAAATACTACAGCCATACTCAGCAACAATGAGGTCCTGGGCTCCTCTGATGATGAGAACTGCAGAGTCCATATTAGTAAGCCAGCATGACAAACTTCTCTGGGAGATTAAACAGCACACAACTTCCCCTCCAGAGCAGTGCTTTAAAAAAGCTCCAGAACTCCCCCAAAGTGAACCGCAGGCATTTTCAGCAACAAGGTCCTGAGCTCTTCTGTAAATAGCCAAGTTCATATCAGGGAAGCCAGCATGGCAAGCTCCTCCAGGAGAACTAATGGCTCCAAACAACAATACTTAGGAGAACCCACAATGTTTCTCTCTTCCTCTCTATGTCGCCTTGTTATTCTGACAACAGTCCTCAGTGGGGGATATTCACATTCAGGACAACACTAATTCAGTTTGGCTGTTTTTACCAGTCTACTACAAATAGGAACTTGCAAATAGAAAGTAGGTTGATAATGGTAAATATAATTTCTTCTTAGGCAACATTGGAAAAGAAATAAAAATCAGAGATGTGGATAGAAAATATTCAACACATAGTAGTATTTAGTCATTGAAGAAATGTGAATGAGTTTAAGCAGTTTGCCTACTAATGATCACCCATGAAAGGGATAAAATATATTGGCCACAACTATCTATGTTATTCATATTAGGCACCTTTCTATCATTTTTGTTTGTATTATATAACATACAAGTCAAACCATAGACAGAGTTGGAGATGCTGGGCACCCACTGGACCCTCTTCAAACCACTGATCAACTTGAGTGGCCAAACCTGAGATCGGCTCCCAGACTCTAATGGGACCACTGCCCGTACCCATCTCATCTCTGCTACAGAAATGAACTCTCTAAAATGTCTCTCTCTACTATTTATTCCAACAAGAAAAACAATTCTAGTTGCCATAGACAAACTGAGGACAGTTTAAAAAAAGTGCAGAACAAAGTGTTGAGGAAACTTGTGACCATATCAAAGAAAACCCAGTGGAGTAAACTGGATAAACAGGAACTGATCAAGGATCAGGTGGACCTGACTTGGAATTGGTGAGAGGCTGAGATAGGGCAGGGAAAATAGATTTGCTGTTACATTATTGCCAGAGGGAGACCTAGGACTGTTGGCTAAAATGGAATTATTAGGACTTGAGATATAAAATAACTTATTGATAATTAGAGGGTAAATTTCTTTGTGTAGTGCTGTTTTCTCTGTCCTTGTGCTAAGCAATCAAGGTCCAAACTAACTTGGGAGAAAGGTTCTAAGGGATGTGGCCAAAATACTGCAAAGAGAAGCTCTGCTGAAAGACCACTGAAATTGTAAAAATTGAAATACATGACTCTAAAAACCCTGAAGTATAAGTAAGGAAAATATGGATAAACTGAAGCTCACAAAAAAATGGTTTCTATGGGATAAAAAGAAAGCTTTATAGTGTCAAGTAGCCCTTTTCACATATTTAAATTGTAAAATAAATGTGCATATATATGATCTTTGTGCCAAACATTTTGCATACCATTGTGAATTTGATTGTGTCCCCAAAAAGTATAGGATAAATTCCCAATCCTTAGATTTACTTGGAAATAAAATCTTCACAGATATGGTAAGGTTGAATTGAGGTCATATTGGATTAGGATGGGCCTTAAATGTTATAATGTTTTCTTTACAAGGAGAGAGATCTGAGGTGCACACACACGAACACACACAAGAAAGAAGGTCATGTGAACGTGGAGGAAGATACTGGTGTTCTAAGGTGTCATGGTCAGCTTTCTTTCTTTCTTTTTTTTTATTTAAAGAGGGGGGAAGCAAAACAGAAAAAAGGGTAGAAACAATACAGAATTTCAAAAAAAAATAAACAGTAAGAAATCCCTATTTGATACATTACATATTGTCTTCTTGGATATAGTTGTTCCAGTTACAAAATTAAAGCATACAAAGTGGACATTCAACCAGTGAGGCTGCAAACAGTTCTATTCACCAATCCAACAAAAACTTAGTAACATGGTTATCAATCCTACACACTTAAGGTTACATACAGTTATCTCTTTTAGAGCATTTTCTTTTCCTCCTCTTGCTTTTTTTTAAATTGTTTTATTTAAAGAAAAAATTTTGAAATGGAAAGAGGGTAGAAACAACACAAAATCTCAAAAACAGAACAAAACAAAATAGTAACCAGTAAAAATCACTAGTTGATAATTATATGCCTTCCTCTTAGATGCAGTTGTTCAAATTACAAAACTAAAGTCCACAAAGTGGACATCCAAACAGTGAGACTGCAGCAGTTTTGCTCATCCATCCAACTAAAACTTTAGCAACATGGTTATTAATTCCACACACTCAAACATACATGCAGTTATATCCTTTAGAATACTCTCTTTTCCTTTTTTTTTCCTTTACAATAACCATAATCCATTCTCATACACTACTTAAAAGTTCTGAATATGTATAAGTCTCTACACATATACCTAGCCTTTCTGTATTAGAGGGAGAAACAAATCAAAAAAAGTCAGCAATACAAATTCCTAGAGAAACTCAAAATGAAAAGAACATACAAAAACACAACATTAGGTGATCTACAGTAGTCACTATGATGTCTCTAGTTATTTTCAATAAAATTGTCTATATCATCAAATATAATATAAACATAGCATTGCTTTACATTATTAATAAAATCTAAACATTGGAGACATTATAGGACTTCAGAGGCAGTTAACAATCAAACCAGAATGGGTATCCTATTGAATCATGTCATCTTCAGAGTAGTTGCCCCTACTCTCAGACTCGACACTCTCAAGCATACCAGATTCAAATAAAATCAGTCAAGATGAAACAGTGATATAACCAATCTTCTCTGTTTTATCTCTGCCATGCTATTTTTCTATTGTTATTTGTTTACTTTTCTCCTTGATTCCACTGTCTGCCCCTTTCTTTGAGGCTTTTCGGCCATTATTCCTGGAACCCTGGTGGTTTTCTTCTCTCTCTCTAGAATGTCCTTCAGTATTCTTTGTAGGGTTGGATTGGTGGTCACAAACTCCCCCAGTTCCTCTTTGTCGTGGAAATAGCTTGTCTCTCCATTAATTTTGAGAGACAGTTTTGCAGGGTACATCATTCTGAGTTGGAGGTTATTTTCTTTCAGGGCTTGGAAGATTTCACTCCAAGCTCTTCGTGATTTGATGGTTTGCATTGAGAAGTCTGCTGTGATTTTGATGAGTTTTCCTTTATAGGTAATCTGTTTCTTTTCTCTGACCACTTTTAATATTCTGTTCTTGTGATGGATTTCTGGGATCCTGATTATTATATGTCTGGGTGTAGATCTGTTTGGGTTGTAGCTGGCTGAAGTTCTATATGCCTCATTTATCTGAATTTCACTTCTGTTACCTAGTTTGGGAAGTTTTCCTTAATTATTTCTGTGAATAGACTTGTTATTTCATTTGTATTTGTTGCTGCATCTTCATTCACATATTTTATTCTTAAGTTATAAATCCTCTTATCATCTTCTAGCCTTTGTATTGTTGCTTCCTGGTTCCTTGTTATTTTTAAGAGATCCTTCCTTTCACAATCATACTTTGCAAATCTATCTTCAAGTTTTGAAAGTTTGTCTTTAGTTTGTGTTAAAAGGTTTTGCCAGGTTTCAATGGAGTTTTTAATTTCCTGTTATTGTGTTTGGATCTGTTTCATATATTCTAGGTTTTGTTTATATTCTTCATCAAAGGCTTCTCTCCTTTCTCTGGGTTCCTCTATTCTTTCATGTGTGTCTGCTTGAGGATTACCTAGGACTTCTTTTATTAATCTTCTTATATCTTGCCTCACCTGAGTTAGAATTTCAGATTTAAATTCAACAATGAGGTCACAGATGTATTTCTTTATTTCCGATGAGGCTGTCTCTGATATTACAGGTTTGCTGCTCTCAACCTCCTCTGCATTTACCTCTGTTGAACTCACTTTCTCTGTTTCCTCAGTTGGGGACCTTTTGCTCTTTCTCTGTCTTATCATGTTTTCAGCCCCCTTCAGATGGGTGGGTGGTGGAGGTCTCTGGGCCTTTCATTTTGCTTACAGTTTTTCTGCAGCACACTTGCTAGGGAAGTACCACCACTCAGTCTGTAGTGGATCTGTGAGTTGCAGGCTGAGAGCTGGCTCCTCCCCCTACGCCAGTCAACTAGTTAATGCTTCAACAGGTTTGTGTGTTCCCTGGGGATGCCACTGGCCCAGGAAAGCCTCGTCCCTGGCTATTGGGTTTCAACCAGGGGCGTGGCCCAGCCCAAGCAGATCCCACCAATCTGCTTTGGACTAGGAGTCATCAGCAGACGCTACCTAGGGTCCCAATTCAAGCCGGCCCTGCCCAACTCCAAAATGTCACCCAGCCAGTCCTCCTGGTTTGGGGATTCCAGTTCCCGTCACTCACCAAAGTTCATGCAGCTCGACTGGCTCTTTCCACTCCCCATCTCAGGGCCTCCCCCAGCCGAGGGTCTAGAGTTCACCAACCCCCGCTCTCGGCAGGGGCACGATCTCAGCTTGATCATGAGTCACCTGAATTTAAGACTTGCCAGTACAGCAATTGGGGTTTGCCCAGTTCCAGCCCTCTGTCCATGCTTCTTTTTCTTCTTCTTTTTTTTTTTCTTTTTCTTTTTCCTCAGTTTCTTCCTGGGTCTTGAGAATTCCTCTCCTTTTATTTGGCTTTCTCCATTTTGCCAGGTTCCAGCATCTGAGTTGTTTTTATTTTATTTTTTTTCCTCGGAGAAGCTCTCTTACAGTGCCGCCACTCAGTCAGCCATCTTGCAATCCTCCGGTCAGCTTTCTTATAGCTGAAAAAAATAATACACAAGACCCACAAAGTATAGCAGGAGAAGTTTCAGAAATTTCAGTCCATAATCATCTGGTTAAATGGCAGAGACAGCATAGAGGGGCTTGGCAGTGGAATGCTGCTCATGTCATCATGTTAGGAAGCAGGAAACAGGCAAAAAGTGCCAAGGAGATATATGCCTTACAAGGGTACATCATCAGTGACTGACCTCAAACTGAGCCCTACCTCCTAACAACACACCTAGCTACGAGCATCAGTGTAGCAACTCACAGATGAGCTTACTTCCTAAATCCAAGTATTTCTCCAGAAGTCTCCCAACTCAGTCAGGATGACAACACTGACTGGCACAAGTCCACCCCTTTTCAATTTGACACCTAACAATATCACCTTAAGCCATACTTAATCTCCAAATAAAGACAACAACAAGTTCATAATTCCACCTAATGTGATACAACTATCCTTCATACAAACAAAAATGCTATAATCTTGTCTAAAAGTCTCAGTGGTTTTGGTATTATATAAAAATATGAATCAGCTTCCTCCATTGCCCCAGGCAGGTAATACCTGTGAGAAGAGTATGATTTCATACTCCTTTCTCCACTGCCCTGGTACAGCACAGTTGGCAAAAGAAGTGACTCCTTCTTTCCCATATTTCCCTAGGATGGCATGGCTGGTGAAAGGATTCTGAGTTTGTGTTCCTCCATTACTCCATTACCCTGGGATGGCATGGCTGGGGAAAGGACTGACAATACTACAATTGTAAGGGGTCATATCCATCACCAAAGGGATGGGCCATAAGCCAAATAGGTAACAACTCCTCAGACTTAACATATTGGGAAGGTAGGTTCTATGGATAAACATAAAAGCTAAGAACCACCTACATTTAGAAGCAATCTAGATGAACAGACACTTCCTAAGAAAGCCTCCCCACCAGTGATAAGGCTACCTAACATAAGAAATCTATAAGCATCAACACAGAAAACAAATAAAATAGAAAAGATAAAGAAGCAAAATGTAATCCTAAACTCCCAATCCACTCAAGACAAGTCCAGAACACAAAGAGACAGAGGAAACCAGTAGGCAACAAATGGAACTCTATGAAATGATAGCAACAGAAGTGAAAAAACAAATGGAAGAGGACATAGAAAAAATGATCTCTAAGGTCCAAAAAGAAATGACTATCAAAATAAAAGATATTAAAACAGATACACAGAAACAAATAGAGGAGCTCAGGAAAATGATGGAAAACAAGAATGCCAAATATAGTCAAGAAGTGGAATCAATGAAACAGATTGAAACAGAAATGCAGAAGATAGGAAACTCCACTGAAAGTATGAGCAGATTGAATGAAGGTGAGGATAGAACATCAGATCTAGAAGTCAGAAACCAGGAAAGGAAATATCTAAAAAATCACAAGAGACCAAGAAAAATCAATCCAACAGCTGCAGGAAGCAGCAAAGGAGAACAACATAAGATTCACTGAAATCAGTGATAAAGCTAGAGACCGTGCAAAACTTCTTCAGAGAAATAATAGGAGAAAAATTCCCAATCACGGATAAAAAATTTGATATACAAACTCCCAATATCTGTAATGAAAACACATCTAAACCAAGGCATATACTAATCAAGATTCCATAAATTCAGAACAAGAACCAAATATTAAAAACATTTAGAGAAAAGAAACATATTACCTATAAAGGAAATCCAACAGACTTTTCAATACAAACCTCAAATCAAGGAGAACTTGGAGTGAGGTATTTAAAACCCTAAAGGAAAACAAACTTCAAGCCAGACTGATATACCCCACAAAACTATCTTTCAAAATTGATGGAGAAATAAGATGATTCCACAACGAAAAGTACTGAAGAAATTTATGACCATCAAACCAGCTTTACAGAATGCTCTCCAGGATGTATTAGAAAGGGATAATGAAGACCAAAACCACACAAAGACCAATAGAAAAAAGCTGTGAGTCAGGGCAAGCAATTAAACAGAAGAGACATATAGGGAACAAACAACAAGAAAACAATATGAAAAAAGGTCAATATATATATATATATTAGTTATAACTATCAATGTAAATGGCCTCAAATCACCAATCAAAAGAAACAGACTAGCAGAATCAAGAAGCAAGATCCAACAATATGCTGTATTAAAGGAACACATTTAACACAAAAATAAATTCCTAGACTGAAAATCAAAGGATGGAAAATAACTCTCCATGCCACATGAAACAACAACAACAACAACAAAAAAGCAGGGTTAGCTGTTCTATTTTCAGACAGACAATGTAAACTTCAAGCCAAAACTGATCAGAAGAGACAAAGGTCACTATATATTAGTTAAAGGAAAATTCCAGAAAGAAATGATAAACATCATAAATGTTTATACACAAAACACATGTTCACCTAACTGCATAAAACAAGTATTAACAGACATGGAAAAAAAAAACAAATAAGCATAACATAATTGTCAGTAGAGGACCTTAATACCCACTCTCACAAACAGACAGATCAACTAGACAAAAAATCAACCAAGGGAAAAAAATCAATCGAAAAGTATTAGAATTAAACCAAGTCTGTGAACAAATGGATGTAGAAGATGTCTACAGATTGTTCCATCCCAAAACATCAGAATACACATTCTTCTCAGTTGCACATAGGATCTTCTCCAAAATAGACTATTTATTAGCTTACAAAATATATTTAAATAAATGTAGAGAATTGGAAATCATTCTATACATACTTTCTGACCATAGCACAATGAAGCTGGAAATCAATGGCAAAGGAAATCACAAAAACTACAATAACACATGAAAATCAAACACCACCCCTCTGAACAACCAATGAGTCACAAAAGAAATTAAAGACTAAGTTAAACAGTACAAACAATTAAATGATAATATCAAACAACATGCTGAAACTTAAGGAACACAATGAAAGTAGGGAAATATTAGCTATGAACTCACACATCAGGAAAACAGAACAAACCAAAATAACCTAATATTGCACCTCAAACTTCTACAAAAATAAAAATAAATCAGACCCAAAGTTCATGTATGGGAGGGAATTATAAAGATAAATGCAGAAATTAACGCACTAGAAACTAAGAAAATAATACAAAGACTCACTGAATCAAAAAGGTGGTTCGTTAAATAAAATTGATAAAGCATTAGCCAAGCTCATCAAAAATAAGAAAGAAAAGCACAAATTCATGCAATTAGGAGTGAAAAGGGAGAAATTACCATGGATCCCATAGAAATCCAAGAGATCATTAATACCTACTATGAGAATCTATATTCTACTAAGATGTAAAACATGGAATAAATAGATTCCTTGATACAATCAAATCATCAAAACCTAATCAAGAAGATATAGGAATGTGAAAGGGAGTGATGTTGTGGCTGTTCGACTTTAGCTCCCCAACTCCCTTATCCCTAGGAGCACAAGGAACCCAGGTTTGGTAGTCTAAGTTGGAGAGTAAGATGATTCTTGGGCACTATCCTCTCAAAGGATGGACAGGTGACCTACATTCTCCCACAAGGGTGAATAATTCTGAATAACCTAGTACCAGTCAATGAAATAGAAAATATAATTGAAAATTTACCAACAAAAAAAGCCCAGACCCTGATGGATTCATTGTTGAGTTCTGCAAGAAATTTATAGAAGAATTAATGCCATCAATGCTGAAACTCTTTAAAGAAATTGAAAGGGAAGCAGTACTTCCATAATCATTCATGGAAGCAAGTATTACCCCAATTCCAAAATCAGAGAAAAACCCCACCAACAATAAAAACTATAGGCTAACCTCTCTAATGAACATAGATGCAAATATCCATAATAAGATGCTGGCAAACAGAATGCAGTGAATCATCAAGAAGATTATGCATAATTACCAAGTAAGATTCATCCCAGGGATGCAGGGATGGTTCAACACATACAAATAAGTAAGTGTAATACACCATATTAATAGAACCAAAGACAAAAATCACATGATCGTCTTGATGCAGAGAAAGAATTTGCCAAAGTCCAATACCCTTTCATGATTAAAAACCTTACAGAATATTGGAATAAATGGTCTTTATCTCAATATGACAAAAGCCATCTACAACAAACCAACAGCTAACAACATATTAAATGGTCAAAAACTGAAAACTTTCACTTTAAAATCAGGAAGAAGTGTCCACTTTGTGTGCTTTAATTTAAAAGAACAATATGTAATGTATCAGCTAGTGATTTCTTACTATTTATCTTCTTTTCTTGAAATTCTGTAATATTTCTACCTTTTTCCTGTTTTTTTCTCTTTAAATAAAAAAAATGAAAAAAATAAAATAAAATCAGGAAGAAGACAGCAATGTTCACTATGACCACTTCTATTCAATGTAGTTCTAGAAACATTAGCCAGATCAACTAGAAACCTAATCAAGAAGATGCCCACATTCATTGAAGTTATTAGGACCTTGTGCATAGTATATCTTCGCTATACCTATTTCCTCAGCCCCTTCCTTCCACAGCTTGACTTTGATCCCTGGACCCTACCTTGAGCAGTAGTCATGTCTGCTTAAGCCATGACTGAAAAGGCCTCTGAGTGCCTGGATGGATGAGGACAATGAAATGAAACATTGCAAACTAATTCCCCAGCCCCTCTTTCTTAGGTCTTGGCTCTTCGTTTCTCATCTCAAATCAAAAGGTTATACTTTTGCACCCCTGAGCCTGCTAATGGGTAGGGTCTTGGTGATTTTGGACATGCTCTTAAGGCATCTTTCTTTTTGTCCCAGTTCAAATTTAAAGTATTTGGTGTCTTTTTAAGGCATCTAATTTTTTCAGCAAACAACTGTGTGTGTTGCTCATTTCAGTCTAAAATTTAACCTTTCAAATCTTATTTTTTTTGCTCCCAATTCTCATTACAAATCCTGCAGTCAGCAATACCCATGCCACAACCTAAATGTTGGGCAGCTTTGAAATTTTCTTTTCTAGGTCAATTAATTCACCAGCTTTAAATTTTGATTCACACAAGTCTTAGAACACAGACAAAAGATAAACAATATTTTTCCCAGAGTGTGACATACATGGCTACTCATCCAATTCATAATAAAATCTTCATTCCCACATGAAACCTCATGAGCCTGGTCTTTACTTTTTGCACTCTGGCCTTCTGACTTCCTGCTACAATTGTTCACCAATCTCAAACAGTCCTGACATCATTGTACAGTAGTGGTGCTGAACCTCTGTCACACGTGCTGCAGTGGCCACGCCAGGACCTTTTTGTCGGCATGAGAACTAAGTCATCCCAGCAGCCAAGCATTGTATAACAGTATTTTGTTTGTTGGTTTGCTTGCTTGCTTGTTTTTTTTTGTTTTTGTTTTGAAAAGCTGAAATCTCAGTATTTGAGTTAATTGTAGTGTCGGCACTTTGCAATAAATTGTAGTTGCAGTTTGTACACTTGATCTCTAAAAGGTATGTTATTGCTAGTCTTGGTTTTCTTTAGCTCCCATATCCAAACCTTTTATAAATTACTACTACAAATAAGTTCCAAAAGGCTTTTAAAATGATCAGTTATAGCCACAGAAATGATTATATCTGTTTTTTGGTAACAATTGTCTGTGTTGATCAGCTTTCTTATGGCTGTGAAAAAAATATCTGAGACCCATAAGTTTAAGGAAAGATTTATTAGGCTCTCAGTTTCAGAAATTTCAGTTCAGGGTCAGCTGACTACAAGGCAGAAACATCATGAAAGAGAAAGTTGGCAGACTGAAGCTTCTTACTTCATGGAGGCTGGAAACAGACCACAGGGGAAGATTACCAACAAAATTATACCCGCTAAAGACATGTTCCCAATGGGCCACCTCCAACTGGGTCCACCTCCCAACAGCACGTGCAGCTATGAACACTAGGGAGCTAATTCACTGTTAAACTTAGGGTCTCCACTAACCAATCACCTTTTCAAGATTCTCTTAATTCTGTTAAACTGAAAATTAAGATTACTATGTAGCTGGTCATAGTGCCACATGTCTATAATTTCAGGACTCCAGGAAGCTTAAGCAAGAGGATCGGAAGTTGGAGCAGTCTGAGAAATTTAGCAACTCCATGAGACTCTATCTCAAAATAAAATATAAAAAGCACAGAAGTAGTAGCTCAGTACAAAAGTCCTGGATTTGATCATCAGTATCACAAAAAAAAAAAAGTTGCATATACAAACCAAGAAACACAAAAGACAATTAAGAGCAACCATCAGAAGCTAAAAGAAGCAAGAGAAGATTCTTTCCTGGAATTTTCAGAGGAAATAGGACCCTACCAACACCTTGATTTTAAACACCTAGCCTCTGGAGTAGCATTTATTTTAAGACAATAAATTTCTCTTATTTTATGCTACCTAATTTATAGTAACTTATAGATGCTCCATAAAATCACATGCTTTATTTAAATTACTCCTTACAACAACATAAATGAAAAGTATGATGATCTCCAATAAGAGTACTAAGATCAGAGAGGATAACATTTTGGTCAAGGTCATATGGTAGAAAATAGCAGAAGCAGAAATCTTCCCAAGCCTGTATTCTAGGAATCTTATTTCCTGTTTCATTTTATTTATAAAGGACAAGGGCTTAGAATAGCATTTAACACATAATGAATATTTGATAAATGTTAATTATTATCATTTTATTATACTTTCTATATAATGTGACAAGCACCTACCTAGAGAGCATCATATCTCCAGTCAGCTATTCTCACTCATCTGAGAGGAGTCTGGTTTTCACTTACCATCTATGAAAGTCCTATCAGCTCCTAATTTATATGGGGAAAAACCCAAAGCGTGAGCCACAGTGGCTTCCCTTTACAATAGGTAAGTGCCTATTCTTGCTTTCTGGGCAGCTACTCCTTCTCTATAGCACCATTTCATCTGAAATAAGATATTTTACTGTCTGGTTTCTGATTTATTGAAACTTAAATACAATCAAAAGGTTTACATTGAAATGGTCTCTTATGGTCTCAAAATTCTAGAAGGCAATTATGCTAATAGATATATGTGGGGAAGGTCACTCAGCTGTACTAGAACTGTCTCCATGCCCAGAACAAAAGCAGATTGTCTTCAAAGAGAAGCCTGGACTAGAAGTTATTTACTCTCAGATTCTATTTGAGTATACCTATGCAACAGATATGTGGTGTCTTTAGACTCTGTGGCAGACTAGGATTATACAATGATGAACCAGCAAGACAGGGTGGTGTTGTGGCTGGAAGAAAAAAACTTTGGTTTTAGGGTCAAGTTCCAAATCTTGATTCTGTGTTCATTAACTATATTGCCCTGAGCATCTCACCTGTGCATTCAATCATAATCTCAGCTCCATAGGTTTTGACAAGGATTTAATGACACTGTATAGGCAAAGCACATAGTCAGACACTGCATGCATGGTCATGTCTAAAGAAACGTTTCTTTCTTTTCCTCTCAGGGAAATTCATGCCCTCTTTTCAGGTTTTTATAGTTTTATTCTACTCCCAATTCCTTCCTGTATGTGGCATCTCTCCAAAGCAATCCTTACAACCACCAGTTTTCTACCCAAAGCATAAAGAAGAGGTCCCCAGGAAAGGCTGGTTGTTAAGAGGTTGAGATTGGCCGGTCATGCTTATGATCAGTACTCAATCACAGTAGTATTTAAAGTCATTGCAGACTTTCATGTTTTAAGGGGCACAGAGTTAGTCAAAACCAAACTGAGAAAGCAGGAGGGGCTACAAAGAGAGTTTTCTAGTAATTCAGATGAGAGATAGTGAAATCTTGGATTGAGAGAGGGAAAAGTTGAAAGAAGTGGAAAGAAGAACTGGACAGATTTACACTTGCAGAGAAAGCATTGGACTAGAGATTGGTGAGGCATGAAGTAGAGAAAAAATATTTGTAAGGGACAAGGGCATAAAATAACATTTAACACATAATGAATATTTGATAAATGTTAGTTATTATCATTTTATTATACTTTCTATATAATGTGATAAAATATACTCAAACTCTACATAAACTTGACTTTTTTGTTAATACTAAATTATGAAAAGAGTTTTTGTAATTTTGCTCCTGAATATCTTTGGCTAGGCATTTGTTGAATTTAGAATTGGTTAAAATTTTATGGTAATCATCTTGCATACTCAGGAATTCCTAAAAAAAAAAGGAGACCTAAATTACTGATTGTTTCCAAAAATCATGAAAATTTTATGAATGCTAATTTTAACAATTAATGAAGTTAACTTAATATTATGTCTTATAGGCATTTAATTAAACATTTATCAACATTAGTTGCATGATTTTCTTTTTAGGATTTTGGAGCACAGCATTTGTTTTCAAAACTCAAATATTTTCATAGGGCCTTAGAAACATTATTAGACCTAAGCTACATGTTTTCCTTGCCTAATTAATTCAGGGTACCAGAAATGGTGGATAACAGAAAGAATAAACTAAAATTGAGGTTATAATACATAGGATCCTACAGAAAAGAGAAACTTTGTAGAAAATGGCATTGCAAGATATGATTTTGCTCAATTTTTAATTATTGTTTCCTAGGCTATCTCAGTCTTGAGAAGTTTAACAAATGTCATCATAGTTAGTAAATACCATTTCTCTCTTTCTTCTTATTTGTGTGTAATAAGAGCTTATGAAATATGCACTTTGTCATGCATTTTAGGTTGAAAACCATGGCACATTAATAACTGTCCTATAAAAGTGTTATGTTTTCTAATAGATAACAAACACTACCTCCTTGGGATAACATTGTTGAACATGGAAGCACATAAAAATCACATCATTAAAAGAGTAAAAATGGCTTGCCCATGATCTTGAAGCAGCTACCAATAGCACCAAGGGAGTCACTTCCAGGAATTATCTGATAGTTCTTTAAGGTGCTTATGGTTGTAACAGATTAACAGCACTCAGTGACTATGGCTTGAAATTCCTCTACCAGCTTCAATCCCACTCAAGAGTGATCATATCCTGGTCTCATTTGCAAAAATCTTCAGAATTCATTCTGAGAACACATTGGGGAGATCAAAATTGTTCAAAACAGTTTATCAGGAAATTGGTTATTTGCCATAAATTCTATTAAAAGAATTTGCCCAATTTAAAATTATACAAAAACTACTATGTTGTTTGGGTTGGTCAGTTTTTCAGTTGCTGGGACAAAAGACAAAATGCCTGGAATTCACAAATTAAAGTAATAGGTTTATTCAGGTGCAGAGTTTCAGAGGTTTCAGCTCTCTGACACAAGCCTGAAGTGTGATGGTGGAGAGGCATACCTGAGAAGAACTGCTTACTTTATGGTGGGCAGAAGTACAGAGAGAACAGGGGCAAGAGATTTACTGGGCTCCACTTCCTTTCAGGTATAAACTCATCTATGGGGGTTAATCCATTATAAATACAAAGCCCCATAATCCAGTTACCCTCTGAAAACCCCTCCTCTGAACACATGAGTCTAGGAGAAACTTTTTGATATAAACCATAATGCCTTTTTCATCTTTTTCAGTGAAAATCATGATAACTAACAAGATTTTTTCAAACAATTCATTTGATGATTCAATATGAATGGTACTTGGTTCCTATAAAGAATCAGTCTTTTTTTCTGGACCACTCCTATCCAGTGTCAAATAGTAGAGAAATATCACAGAAAAGTGAATTCTGAACTGATTCTCCATAGGGTGATACTGATGATATCACAATGTTGGAAACTGAAACACCTTCAATAGTATTATGATATGGAAGTTCCAATTTCAAGAATAACTAATTTATTTTTGTTATAGATACCATTCATTAAAGCTTTGTGTCATGTGCAAAGTGATATCACTTAATTATCAAAACAACTTCCAAAATTAAATATTGTACCACTTTTACAGATGAAGATACTGAATCCCAGAGAATTTAAAGAATTAATCTAAAGTAATACTAGCTTTAAATTATAGAATGACTTTACTGATAAAAACTATACAATATTACAGGGAATTAGCCAATTCCTTCTTAGTTATTTTTGAAACCTTCCTGATACTTATTACAAGATTCTATATGTCAAGAAAGAGTCTTAAGAAAGGCACAGATCTGGAAATCATGGTGCTGGGGTGGTCATCAAGGCAGAAGGTGCATTTTAAAATTTCTATTACTTTGAAATTTCAAACTATCTCATTCTAAAAATATTTAGAGAATATCCACTCCGGGTAAGGTAGAATTCTAGATGCAGGGGATACATCTACAGAGACAAGAGGAGCTTTTCTTGCTTTTAAGGGGTGGAGAAAATATAGATAAAATAAGCAAATCAAACAGTATGTTAAAAGGTGATTAATGATGTTTGCTGAGGGAAAACCATCGAAGGAAAGGGAAATGAGGGAGAGATGCTGTCCTCACGAAGAAGTTTTCTTAAGAAGACTGCTACAAAAATTCCTAATAATTTGCTTAGTTTTTACATCAGCAAACTAAAAGTGAGTGTCCTATCTGCTTTAGTACCATCGATACATCTGAGGACACCCAGGGTGATGAAGGAAAAAGTCATAGTAGCTTTAAAAATGACAGACTGCTAACTCCTTACCAAACACATACTCAGATCAAGGACCCAGCACATCTACCCAAGGATGCTGCAGAGAGCTGCAGAAACCACTGCAGCCCATGCAAATGCAGCACATCCTCAAATTTGGCCATAACTAAGCCATTTCCCTCATGGAAATAAAAACAACAAAACAAGCCATGGCATCTGTCTTAGAATGGTCTCATGGCCATCTCCAGTTTCTTCTGGCTAGGAAATCATGCAGAAAGAGAAACTATTGTAAAGTGTCTCAGGGCCCAAGAGCCATTAAAATTGCTCACAACAGGCCTTCCCATCCGCTTAGCAGCCATGACTTGTGCAACTGGTTGGACGTGACTTCCTTGTATATGAGGTACAGAGAGCAACAGTGAACTGTGATTTCAGGCAGAAAGACATGACCTTTTGCCAAATGCAGGGAAAGTTACATTTACAAAGAATCATAGCTACAAGAAGCAAAATAAAACATTGTATAAGGAAGAAATTAAATCATATGAGCTTTCGCATCATATATAATCTCACATATCACACCTTTAATTAATTTAACTGAGTTAAATTAAATATATGTGTGGCTAGAAATAAATTCAAGAATGCATCTTCACTATGTTAAAACATTAAAATACCGATAGGTTGATAACTATTCTTTTGAATATGAATTTTTGTGCTAAGATGAGCACCTTCTATTTTTGTAGTGTTTTAAATAAGCAATGTTCATCCAATATAATACCAGTTACAATGTTTAAATTTTTCACAAATATTATACTCTAGCATAAAAAAATAAATACGAACTTCTAATAGTCCACTAAGTTATTCATTAGACTTGTCTACTTTATCTCTTAAATCAAAAGTCCAATTGTGAATTAATTTTATTGTTTAAGTGCAAGTATTTCAAGTGATTTTTTTTATTTTAAAGAGAACAAAGCAAAACAGAACATAGCAGATCAGAACAAAATGCAAGCAACACAGGATTTCAAAACAAGACAATAGGAAATCAACAGTGGTTACCATAATGTCTCTTGTTCTCTTTAAAATAGTTGTCCATATCTTTGCAAATATTTAATTCAAATAATAGAAAACATTAAAGCCAATCAAAACAAGAATAAAAGCATTATTGGACCTCAAAACAAGATGATAGAAAATCAGCAATGGCTACCATGGTGTCTCGTTTTCTTCAAAGTAGCTATTCATACCATCACATGTAATAAAATCAACTCTTATAAACTCTTTAGGAGAAGTTCTAGGCATGTATAAGCCCATATATGTACATCTCTCCTTTCTGTGTTACAGGGAATATTGAAACAAAACAAAAGACATAATAATAATGAAGTCAAGTGATTTTTCTTGACATTTTTCTGTTTTTGGTTATCACATGCATAAAAGAGTTAAGCATGCATATTGTGGGAGGGTAAATCAGTATCCCTCACACAGTTTCAATTAGGATAACATAATAATTTGGTACTATTTGAGTGAAAAACTACAAGAGAAAAATATTATAAATATTAATTCATGTAGACAAACACCAAGATAAAATTCTCTTCACACTTAGGGTTTATTAAAATCCAATTTTTTCAATGCTTTAGCTTTTTCTTGTTTGATAGCAGCTATAAATGTTGATTTTACATAAGTGTAACAAATTCCTTATATTGTTGTCAAATAATGTCAAGAATCGAAATCTCTATTTCAAAGACTTTTGAAAACATTAGACATGGTAGTTACTCCTGATCATCAACTGGGTTGGCTTTAAAAATGCATGGATTGATTTGAAAGCAGATTAATAAAGCAAATTTTGGGGTGTGTCTGTGTGGATTATGGAGTGTGACCCTGAGAAATATTTCTTTCCTAGCTCTCTCCTCTCTAACTCTTACCCTGCTCTCTCCTTTCCAAATACCATTGGTTGAGCATCTTTTTTTCCACCATGCCCTTCCATCATGAAGCTTCTGCCTTGAGGTCAGCTGACCAGGGACTGAAAACTCTGAAACCATAAGCCAAAATAAACTCTTCCTCTTTCACTTTGTGTATTTTGTGTATTTTGTACTAGCAGAATGCTGACAAGTACACTAGGTATAAATTATTAAGAAATATGTGTATGTCCACATAATTCAAAAGAACAGATGTAATAATCCAAGAAGAAGGAGGAATATGGTCATGAGATACTGCCTAGAGACTTCAGTATTCTGGCTTAGAATTATGGTATTTTTACTCTTTTATTCTAAAATACTTTTAATTATCTATATACAGTGGGATATTGATGGAAAGTGTGAACAAAATTTCCTCGAAAACCCTTTTGCTAGATCAGCTAGTAGGCAAAAATTAGGCAGAAAAAGAAGACCTTATTTTCTGCATTCCTTTTTCTAATATATTATGGACCGTGATCTTTAAAAACGACCAGAATTTTACTCAGAGTACAAACTACAGTCAAAAAAGATTGTCTCTTAAAGAGAAGAAACAAAAGAACAAAATTTTCTAAGAAGCTAGCAAGATAAATAAAAAATTTATCATTTATCTTAAAATGTTTTGAAACAACAGAATAAGTAATTTGGGGAGTTATTTGAACATCTCCCTACTTCCTATTTTCTATTTTCTCTCTCTCTCTTCTCTCTTTTTTCCATCTCCTCTCTCTCTCTTTCTCTTTGTCATATAAATCACACATGATATATATAATATCCTTAATTCTTCAAAGGCTTTTCAGACTTCTTTTAGTTACAACATTCTGAACTCCATTATTATCAAACCCCAGTTCACAACTCAAAGCTCAATTCAAAAGTTACTTCCTTAGGAACTTGTCTCAACTTCCCCAGGAAAAAGTTATCCTTTATTGTAGTACTATCAGGTTGTATTATAATTATTGATCTGAAAAGCTAACAGTCGATTACATCATATATAATACTCAAGGAGAGGGAAGCTATATTACTCACTTTTGTGGTGCCCTCACCTACTGCAGTACCTAACACCTTCATTATAGAGTTAGGCACTTTTTGTTGAATTAATAGTTGTACCTATACATGCAAACACATGCACATATCCACATATAAATGCCGGCTATTATTGACATTTTGTGCTGTTTTCATAATTTACCACCCGCAAACTGAATTAAATTATGCAAATATTTCTGCAATTCATTAAGGTATATTAACAGATTTACTGGAAAACTACTTGAAAAGAAAACTCAAAACTTTTTGTATAATGATGCTAATAATTATCAAGCATTTGATAAATAACCTTCAGGAATGAGGCACTGATGGGAGATTTCTCACTGGTATATTATAAAACATGGCCTAAACTCTTTCAATTAACATTGTCTATGATTAAGATATGATAACAATAGCAATAATAAGGCTTATGGCATGTATGCCATTCAAGAAGTGACCCCAATTAACTAATTATAGACATGATTATATAACACTAATGCAAGAGCATTACATCATAAAACTTCTTCAAAGCCCAAAGGAGTCCCAATTTGAGCAGTTATTAGTGAATGTGATTAAAAGAAATTCTTTAAAATAAATAAAATAAACCAAGCACAATTTCCAAATTCACAAAGCATTCACTTTTTGTAGATGCATCAGTTATTTGTATTTTGATATAAATTAATCTCCCATATTACTTAGTCTATCACACTTCAAATATTTTACACAAATTGATTAGAAAAAATATTAAAAATTTTAAAAACAAAAAAATACAAACCAGACTCTATGAAACTTTAACAAATTACTCAAACCACGCACTAAAAATAAAAGACCTCAAATTTGGAACTGGAAAGGGGATGAGAGAATGTTCCAAACACATCTCTCTTCTCTGAAATCTACAGAGACCTCTTTTACTCAATAGCTAACTCAGTACAGGAAAGCTGAATTGTAGCTCAGCTTCAGTTTTTTTTTTTAACTTGCAGACAAGCAGCTTGATCTCTAGCAATGATTTCAACAAAGGACCCTTGCAAATGAGCAATTTGAAATTTTTAAGAGTTCAAAAGAGTACACTGCATCTTCTGTCTCCACTTTTCCTCTTTTCTTCCATTCTTTTTCTTACTTCCTCTAGTTCTATAAGAAATCTAATGACCATTGACCATGTTTGTTTCAACAAGGTCATTTCTAAATTTTCTTTGATTGTCTTAAGTGAAAGAAAATACATTGCTGACTGCGCCCCTCCCCCTTGGATTTATCCAAACTGCCTCACTGCCCCTGTACGGGGCGCCAGTAGTGAAGTCTGTCCAGCGACTGCCACCACCCCTGAATATCAATACGGTAAACTAGCAGGCATCAAAGGGATTCTTAAATCACACCAAAGACAGTTTTATTACCCATAAAGTAGAAAACCCACACAGAAAAGAAGCTGTCCTGGCTTTACTGTTTATTGGCCAGGTGGAACTGATTAAGAATGTGAGAATCTGTGGTACCAATAATTCTAGGCTTCTTGTGTTCGAAATAAGAAAGGGTTTCATATAACCCAGAACTAGCAGGTATTCTCAAGACTTGCAGACTCACACCTATTTATACTCAGAACCAGGCTAAACAGGCTAGCTCTGAAAAAAATAGTATTAAGGTTGAAGTGTGTGTGTGTGGGGAACTATTTTCAGAAACTGCAAGTACAGCAGATTAAAGTTTCTTAGCAAATGAATGCAAAGGTTACCCCAAGTGAATTCAGTGAAGGCCCTATTAAAATGGATGGGTAGTTCATAACCAGGTCTGGTTCCATTAGAAGTCCTCTTTATAAAGGAGATCAAATATTGTATTCCAGGCAAGAGTTATTTCTTGTCTGTAGGCTGCTTTTGCAATAGTTGAGGGGGGAAAGGATGCATCTGAAGAAGCAGGCTGAGAGAGAGGGATTTTACTTCCACTCTTCACATGGAGCAATATACTCCTCCTTCTTTAAGACAATTCTCGTATAGAAAACTGAGACAGATGGTGATAGTATTTGTGGTACGAATATTCTCTGCTTTGCAAAATGCATTGGTTTAGCATAGCTTTGAGTGGATTCCTAGTATATTTTACAAATGCTTTCATATTCAAAATTATATATGATAATGTCTCCATAGACATCCATTGTATAACCTACAAATATTATCTGAAGATTGTGTTAAAAGTTTATGTGTCTTTCTCATAAAAATTATAACTATTGAAATCCAAAAGTTATAGTAAACATTCCAGAGAACTTGAATGGTTTTTATTAAATAATATGGAATTGATATATGAAGAAAATAAAACAAATTTAAAGATTTAGGGAAAAGTTTGCTTTCAATGTAATCATTCAGTGTATTCTCACCAAGAATTTTATACCTTTCATAGATTTAAGAACTATTAACTTCAAATATTAATAATAAAAACCTTTGAACTTAGATCATTAATTATGAACTATTACCAAAGGGAATAATTTTGGCTCTAAATTCATGAAATCTAATTTAGTTAAAGGTAAAAGTATCTCTTAGACTGAAGGAAAAACACTCACACTTTAAAGAAGAGGAGCATGAATGTAGTATGCATAGAGAAAAATGAATGTTTATAAATATGTATCAGTTATCAGTAAAATAAATATGGAAACAGAAAGCAAAGTTAGAGTTTACAACTTA
The DNA here is from genome assembly GCA_004027455.1 of Hydrochoerus hydrochaeris. Classification (NCBI taxonomy): domain Eukaryota; kingdom Metazoa; phylum Chordata; class Mammalia; order Rodentia; family Hydrochaeridae; genus Hydrochoerus; species Hydrochoerus hydrochaeris. Next base: position 149,833 of record PVLA01004409.1, on the reverse strand, counting down.
GTCATATTTATTATGCCAAAATAAAGATTTTAAAATGTCAAACTGTATCAGTGTTCATGAGAAAAAAATTCTCTCATAAAACATCTGTGATTACACAGAGTATATATAATTCTTTGTAATTCTGAATATCAAAGATCGTCAAAAGCTATAGAGAAGGACAAGAACCTTTCAAACATCTTGTTTATGGTCTACAGTAAGTCCTAAGTTTGGTTTAGCACTTAAAGTTGAATTTTGAAATACCTAAATTTTGTTTCATTTGAAGACTAGAAGTAGCTCATTTCATTCAATGATTGTTTTCAGTCCAAAGTGTTAGGATATTCTGGAATGAAGTGGCCTTCTGTTCTCTTTATATAGTCATTTTTTTCCAGCATGCTCATGAAAATGGAGCTGGGGTGATAACCAGTGAGATTATTTTATTAATATTATTCATATCTAGATTTCTACATCAATAAACAGATTTTTCGTCCTTATTTTTATTTTACAAGACTTTCTATCGAGATTTTTCTGTTACAGGAATAGAGCTGTAGCTCGATGGTACAGTCATGCTTAGCATGCACAAGGCCCTGGTTCAATCCCTGGTACCAAAAATAAAAGGGAAAAAACAAAACAAAGCAAAACTTCTGCACTGAGATATGTTTTAATTCACAACTATTTTATTAAACCCAATGTTCCATTTGAAAGTTTTATTGATTTTTTTGAGAGGAAATTTTCTACAACTGGAAAACAGGTTGTAAACCTGTTCAAAGAATTAGGGGTCATGAACTGAAACAAAATAAAACAGGAGGCAAAGTATCCAATGGGAGAAAAGAATTATGTTTGCGGAGTCAAAGTCTAAAACGATCACAAGGGTAACATGCACAAGCGCTGAACAGGTACAGGGCCGGCAGGGAGGAGAGGATTCAGGAGCTCTGGAAGGAAGCCTGGCTGCCAAGCACAGCCACATTCGCCTCCATCATGCTGCCACTTAGTCATGAACCAGCCTCTCCCCATGGGCAAGACCCTGCCCACTACCTTGTTTCCATCACTCCCTCTTTTGGACTTGCAATTTATATATATAATCATATCTGGATTATAATTTCAGAGTGTGTTAGTATGTTTTCATTCTGCTTTGAAGGATTTAACTCCTAGAAGACCTCTACCATGTGCTGGGGAAAATCCTTTGTTAGAATTGTATGACTGCCATCCTTCAGCCAATTAATTTCCTACAGGGTGATACTATAAAATCAAAAATCTAATCACATTCTGCTGTTTAAAGTTTTTCAGAACAGACAGACAAACAAAAAGCACACCCTTTATTTTTCCAGCCCAAAATCTTCCATCCTTGATCTTAAGTGTTCTAGACACATTCCGAGGCTCCTTTATCACAATAGTGATCACAGTAGATTCTTATTTCTATTGCTAACAGTGTTATTCATGTTATTATACTTAACTATTTTCCACTTTCCTCTGCTGAACTATCAGTTTGTAAAGGCACTGCTAATCCAGTGTTACTTCTCTAGTACAATCTCTGGCAGATAGCAGGCACTCAAAAATAATTGTTGGATGAATGAATAAAATATATAGTTTTGTATTATTTTTGTTTATTCATGTTATATTATATTATGGAAGAAGAATTCTTGCCCTGGAAAATTAAAGTACATTACTCTAAAGACTATTATTTTCACAAATACATGATAAATTATATATAAACATATACATATGCAGTCTTAGAAAGATTCAGGACTTCTAAGGCTTTGCTATTTGGTACATACACAGGAAACCAGAGTTTCCCCCTTCTTGCAATTGTGGTCTTACAGAATTAGCCCAGCAACATACCTTAATGAAGTATTTCTTAAGCAAATGAAGCTGCTGGAATTTCCACAAATTACCCCTAGTGAGCATAAATTCACTTCAGTGAAGTCCTTACACCCAAAGAAATAAAAAAGCATTGGAACACCATAAAAACACTCACTTAGATGACTTTTTAGAATGATTGAAACAGAGTTCAGGCTAGATGAAATTATTGGCATTTCGACAGACCAGGTGGGGCCCAGGAAAAGAAACACTAGTTCACTTTTCCCATGAGCTGACCAGTGCACAGGCTGAGAATCAGAACCCAGCTCCCCACCCTCCGCCCCACCTCCCCACCCCTTCGCAAGCGACTGGCTGGTTGGGAGGACAGGTTGAGTTGCCAGCAACCAAGGTACAAAAGCAACTAAATGCTTGCATTGCTTGATTGACATTACAGAACTAAGGCTGGTAGTGTGACCTTCTATTGGGAGGGTGACAGTAAGCAATATGGCAAATCTAGGGGATTTGCTTCTGTCTTGTTTTTGAACTCCAATGTTTTTCTCACTGTTTTGTTCTGTTCCAATTTATTGTTTTGTTTTACTTAATGCTCTGTTTTGATTGGTTTTATTCTGTTTTGTTTTATTTGATTTTTACCGTGTCTGAGGGAATGGACAACTATTGTAAAGATAATAAGATATATTACGTTAGCCATTGTTGATGATCCATTATCCTGTTTTGAAGTTTTGTAGCACTTTCACTGCATTGTTTTGAGTGGTTTTATTCTGTTTTGCATCATTGGATTTTATTCTCCTTAAAATAAAAAATATATATATTTAAAAAGAAATTATTGGCACTTGGTCAGTTCTGTAGTTTGGCTTTCCTCTTCTTTATTTATTTTTCTTTATGTTCTCCCCACACCCCCATCCCAGCCTCCTTTCTACAGGACAGATCAATTCCCATATGGTGTCCCCACCCAGGGCAGGAAGACCTTCGGCTTCTCTTGGTGTTCTGAGTTCTCCTGATTGCTACAAACTACTCAGTGAACTGGGCTTCCTCGACCTTTCACTTTTTCTTCCTGGTCTCTGATGAGGAATCATTTGCAGATGAAGCAAGGTTTAAAAATTGCAAACATTTGGCTGCTAAGACAGCTGTGGATCCCTTAAGAATATTTCTAAGTGTTGTATTTTCTTGTCAACCCTTTAATTTCTAGCCCTCAATATGACACAGGAGATAAAAAATGAATCTGGGACATTTGGGTTAAAAACTTATTTTTTTTTTAGAAAAGAAAAAACATGCTATCACACCAAAGGTTTTTTTTTTTAATAATTAATTCACATGCACTTACATACACAGATATGGGAGTTCAGAACTACAGCTATCAGAGTTCATGTCTTTAAAATAATTTTATTTTTATAAAAAGACTAAGACTTTGATTAAATAAACATTTAAAGGTACCTAATTTACACAAATCATTGCACTGAATGCTGTGGTGGGAGCAAAAAATGAATAATACCTGGTTAATGCTGTTTTGAAGATTAGGGACCAATGCTGAGGACAAATAAACCCACTAAAAATCTAATACACCACACTGAACAAATTGATCTTCACACACACATTAGTGCATGTATAACATTGTAATTATCTTAGGTCCTTGAAGTGCACAGTTATTATTAAGCAAAGAGGTTAGGACACTTGTCAAAGGTCACTTATCCAGTAAACTTGTCAGTGGCCGGGCTGGGCTTTGAAGTTCAAGCTGTGTCAAAGTTCGTGCTCTTTCTGCACAGCCTCCAGTCAGCAGTAGTGGATACTGTGAAAGCCCAAGCCAAGTGAGAGGAATTTCACAGAAGAAAGAGACAGGCAAAAGGGAAATAAGTTAGTGCTGAGACAAAGATGAGGGAGCAATTGGTGTTCATGAAAAATTAAAACACAAGAAAACCTTTACAATCTCAACTTCTCACTTTTATGTCATCAGTGACAGAACTTACAGAAAAGAAACTAGAAAGGTGATTCTTACCTCCTGCGTTTCAATTTACACTAAGCATAAACTGGCCCCTGAGAACCGTGCTGGCACTCACTGGCTCAGTCTCAATAATCTGAATTATTTGGAATTGTACCATAATTAAGACTCTCCTATATATTTTTAATAAATGTACATGTGATGATATTTTAGTACCAACATAATAAATATTCCAGAAAGTATGTTATTCATCTCTTTCATAAATGAATTGACAACTCCAAAAATTAAATCATATCTCAAAATAAAAAATAAAAAAGAAGCTGTCCCTCAGTTCAAAAGCCATAAATTCAGTTCTGTCTTATTTTGCATACTTATTTTAATAAATAATATTTGTAATAATTTTATCTAGTTATAAAATAAAAACCGTAGCATGTTAGGTTCTGAGTTCAATGCTGAAGAGTAATAAATAAATAAATAAAAACCATATTTTGTGTTAGCATTATGAAAAGGCCCATATATATTTCAAGAAAAGGTGAAAGAAGAGAAGTTAAGGGAAGTACATTCAAACCAAAGAAAAGTTTATATAGAAACAGAGAAACGGGAAGCTGCATAGTTTTGATAAATCACCTGTGCACATGCTCAGAGCACAAATTTGGAAGTGGCAGGTAGTGAATGTCCATAGTCAATCTTTATACAAAAGAGTGGGTCAGCTCACAGAGACCTTGGATGCTCCACACAATGTGACCACATTGCATTTACTTAATTATGTGATAGAGCAAATTTAAACCTAGAATTTCATTGCTGTCATAAAATCACTATCATAAAATCATAAATTTCAGATATGATTTAAATTATAGAGACTTACAGCATAGGTGTGGATGAACATTCACTTACAGAATGATAGTATTCCGGTTTAAGAATCCAATGCTCACAAGGATGCATAAAATCAATAAATAGGTATTGTCAGAGAATAGAGAAGGACACACTCAACTTTTCATTCATTTAGAGAAACGAATGTCTGAGGAGATCACACATAAATATTAACCTCAGAAGCAAAATAAATTTATGTTTTTGAGAGGGGGAAGGTGAGGAAAATGAAGATAAAGGCATCAGGCAAGGGGCAGAAGTTTCTGGCAACAGTGGGGCAGTGGGAAGTGTCAAGGAGTCAGGCCACCTTCAGCCTCTCCTAAGTCCCTTACTCCTCTTTGAGATAATTACTTCCTCTTCATCTAGCCACCACCTTCTCCTGCTTCAGTTGCAACTTGTCCTGATATTTGTTCAAAGAAACACCAGATAAGGATGGCAGTTGGGGTGGCAATAAAGATTTTATTCAGGACCATTGCGATAGGGGTAAAGAGAAGTCTGTGTGCACCGGACTCAGTTCCCAGGGCCAAGTGCGTAAGTAGGAGTTTATAGCCAAGGGGCAGGGTAAGGGTCAGTGGCTGGATATTCCTAAGAGGAAATATCAAGGGTAAAGGAGTTTGTAGCTAAACCTACCTAGCAGAATCCTTGCTAAAAACAAACTAGAATATCACGTAGGAATCGTGGAGGATAAGGAACATGATTTGATATGGACAGTGATCAGACATGGAGAATGGAGGATTCTAACTAAAACCTCTTAGCAGAAGTCTTGCTGAAGCTAGATTTTACAAGGAAGTATACAAAATGCCTAGAAGAAAGTTCACAAGTCAGACTAAAGTCTGGTCAATCAAAGAATCAACATCATACTTCTCAAGCAAGTACTTTTCTTGTCTTTTCCCCATTAGAGAAGGCTGTTCGACTTGGACTGTGCTTTTATTGGCCAGCAAGCAATGGACTCATTAAAGAAAGATTTCTGTAAATGAGTGGCTTTGTGTTCTGCTGCTGCTACTTCCTGAGCACTATCATAGCTTATCTCAGATCAAATAGATTATCAAACACCCCAGAAGGCACAGTTGGCCAGGGAGGCACATAGCACTTTTCTCTGATCAAAATAAGCAACTAAGCAAGGTGGTCTTAGTAGAAACTTTTGAGGAGAAATGTTGTAAAAAGAAGGAAAGCTGAAATCTAGGACACTATCTTGCCTAATTCAGGACACCTTATCCTACTGTGGTTTATACATCAGAAAAGTCTAAAATACTACATATTGTTAGCCAAGTTACTTCGCCATATGAAGCTTAAACCTGGAATTTCCTGTATTTCTATTTCAATTAGAATTCGTTTCCTGGGTTTATGAAAAGAGCTAGAGGTGGGAGGGACCTAGAGAGAAGACGGGGAGAAAGAAAAAGAAAGTAAGGGAAAGAGAAGAAACACAAAAATATTCAAAAGATTGCAGCTGTTCTTGTCACAGAGTGGGAGGGACGGATAACTATGCAGGATGATGGGAAGACACAATCATTAATCCTGATTTGTCAACTTCATTGGATTAAGAAACAATTGGTAGATTAGTAAAGCACACTTCTGGGTATGTCTGGGTGGGTCACAGAGGTATGGCTTACAGTACTCTAAATGTGCCCTCACCCATTCCTCTCTGACGCTGTGCCCCTGCTTTGCTCCCTGACTGTCACAAATTAAGCACCTTAGCTCTGCCATGTCTTTCTGCCATGTTTCTGCCTTGGAGCCAGCTGACTGTGGTCTGAATTCCCAAACCATGAACCTAAATTAAACCTTTCCTCCATTAGGTTGCAAGTGTTGGATATTATGTCTAGCAATGGAAAACCTAAAACAATAGGTTCATTCATTCTACAAAAACTACATATATATATATATATATATATATATATATATATAGAATATATATATATAATGTGTGTTATATATCTTATATATACATTTATTTTAAAAAATATTTGGAAATGCTAATATTTAAATGATCATTCCTACTCAGAAATGAGAAAAAAAAGTCCTTGGCCTGAAGAAGAGCTATTTTAAGCAGAAATTTAAGGAATACCAGCATTCAAAGGAAGTTTTAGCCTTATATGTATTTTAGTTATAGCAAACAACACTTAAATACTTTCCTAACAACCTAAGTCACCATTCATGAAGGTTATGTTCACAGTCTTTCTCGTCAAATTCTGGAACAGAAGTTTTAGCTGCTCTTCAACTATGTACATAGAAATAAGGCTCAATTAAAGGCCAAAAATAAAAAAGGGCATTTGACTATCCTATAAGATTTCAAAAAAAAAAAACAAAAACAAAAACCCCAGAGTATCATACATATTTAATAGTCTATAGGAACAAAGTCCCAGCTCTCAAAATTCTTTCCTTCAAAGTTTTCAGAAACTGAACTAAGTATTCCAGAGCTGTCTTCATTCAGAAATTGAGTAACAGGCCACTCACCATTCACTTGTGGTTTCATCTACTTTTTTTTCCTGCTGTTCACTCTTTAATTTTCTGTAGGGGAATCCCTTGCACATGTAATTTTGGGTAAAAATTACACAATTCATGATGATCCAATTTTTTAAATAATGGTTTTTTAAAAAACCATATCAAAAAGGAATTACAACTTGATCTTAATCTACCTTCCTACAGAATTATTTTTAACAATTTTTCAAAACAGGACATATGCCTGAAATTGCCAAGCTTGTGTACTAAACCTAGGAAATGGGCCTTTCCTTGTTTGATTACGACTCTACAGTGAAATGGATGCATTCAGTGGGGTCATAAAGCTGGCTGGTACTGGCTCTTCAGTGCTAATTATGCATATTTTGTCCCAATTCCATATACAGTTACCTGTGTCTTTCCAGAAGCCTAGCTGCTACCACAAAAATGTCTATAAGGGTAATATCCACAATCACCATGTGATAAGTTTTAGAGGCAATGTTGAAAAGTGTGAGGTTTTGTCATTTTCTATGAAGATTATACTAATCTTGGAAGTGATTCCAAGTTTACATATTTATTTAAATATGGCTTAATATAAGGCATTTGAACATTAAAACTATTACAGAAAGCATTAATGAAGAATTTGATTCTGTATTATTCTTTTAAAAAGTACTAACTTTCACATAATAGGGTCCCAGCTAGAATTTAATGCAAAATTGTATGTGTATACATATAGCTCATCACAAAGCCCCACTTAAGTCTCCACATAAGAAAAGACTTACTGAAGATGTCTCTAATATCCTTCAAAAGGTATTTCACTCCGTGACTTCAAAGGTTAGCTAAAACTGGCAAAAGTTAAAGGAAATAAAAACTAGGAAGTTCATGGAATGTAATTTGAAATTTTACTGGATAACATGTTTTTTCTCCTATTTTGGTCAGCAAAGACAATAGAATAAACCAGACATCACTGAAGAGAAACTGCCTTTGTTCACAGCTAAATGATAGATACTTCTTTAATTATGGGAGCCAATATGTCAACAGGGCCTTCTAGAAGGAATTTTACATTTGGCAAACCACAAATCATGAACTTGAATCTGTTTCTATTAAGAATTCTTTTCCAGACATTATGTCATTTTATTTTCCTTTTAATAGTTTGTGAACAAGTCTGAAACTATAAAGAAATGTGTTGATTATACTTATCACAATGAAATTATTTCTCAAACACTTTACAGCTTTCATACCAATAATATAACCTGAAACATCTTGAGCAGAGAGGCAATTTAGTCATTAAATTGTACACAAATCCATCTATGACATCAGCTTTCTATTACAAATATTACTCAACCCAATAACTAAACTATCTTGGGACTGAAGCATTTTAGCCAAATAAGAAATACAGTGATAAAGTATCAATTTCCAAACAAATGATTCAATTTGTGTGAGTTTTACAGTTTGCTTTTTTCATGCAGGTAAAAACATATAGTCAATACTTACCTGAATTTTAAGAGGAATATAAAATATATATATATATATATATATATATATTTACAGCCAGTTTATTAGCAATACAGAATCAATGATTTTATGGACATTAAAACTATAAAATCAGGGTTTGGAGTCTCAAATAGCATCTTTGATGAAAAAGGAAAATAACCAGATGAGATAATTGGGTGTGGAAAATGCTATGTAGATAACTGAAGCCCGGAACTCAACCAGGCATCTGATTTCTAAAAGCATCTGTGACACATTTGTGTCTGTTTCCAAGATACACAGTTGACATCCCATCATAGCATTTACATAGAGTTGTGCCTGCATTTCTCTAGCAGGACTTTGTCACATTTCAAAAAAATTAGCTTGTTTAATGTCATCTTTTTTTTTTTTTTTGTGATACTGGAAGTCAAACTTACTACCTCATGCTTACCAGGCAGGTACTGTGCCACTGAGCTATATCCTTGGCCCTCAATATCATAGTTTTTAAACAAAACATAATGAGGCACTTTTACAATACATATGTTGAAATATACAAATAACTCATTTAGACTATGTTACAACAGATTTTGCCAGGAGTGGGCAACATATTTCTGAAGAAATATTTGAGCCCAATAAAGGTCAATGCATTTCAGTAAGAATTAATGTTTCACAGTTAAAGACATTAAGACCAAAAGAAAAAAAGGAAAAAACCTTGGTTACTTTACATGCAAACCACAGACATAGAGTCAGGCCACTGCTTACTTTCAAATTCGATTGCTTACTACTTAACTACTCATCAATTTAATTTTTAGTAACACAGATGAAACCACAAGACAAACCTAGTGACTCAATTACCCACACCAAGCCCTCATTTACAAATGCCTCCTTACTGACCATAATAGGACTCCACACTGGAGAAATCCCCCAGTTTTATAGAGAAACCACATTCTGAGTTCCGCCCCCAAATAGGAAGTACAAAGTACTTGCTAAGATGGAGGTCAGCCTTTAGGGGATTTATTGTCTCTATTCTTTAAGTTTCACCTAAATAATACATTCATCTTTCACATAGGACTTTCTAATTATAATACTAACCTACTAGTTTTAAATCTTTAGAATTAAAAGTGCTCTGAAAGATCCAGCTTCATGCAGAGGAACCTTCAGCAATATAGATAACCACTGACTGTTTAAACACTTCTAATGAGAGATTATTACAGATATCACACAGTCAAAAAACCTTACATCCTGATGTGATGTAAAAAGAAGAACATACTCTTTTTGCAGCATTCACCAAAATTCATATCATCGCTGTGATGACCAGAAAACATCAGATAAACTCAAAATGAAAGACATTCTATAAAACACTATCTTTTTTTTAGGTTCAAAGATCACAGGATACAAGAAAAAACTGGAAAGCTCTGACCAAATGGATAGGACAAGATGACTATATGCAATGTGGTATTCTGAGTAGATACTGGAACAAAAAAATATAGTAGATACTATTATCTGAATATTGGCATTTTCTCAAAATTCGTATGATGGAACCTAATATTCAATGTGCTAGTACTAAGGGTAAGGCTTCTAGGAGGTGATTAGATCACACAGTCTGCACTCTCATAAATAGGGTTGATGCCCTTGTAAAGCAGGTTAGAAGGAGCTCTATTGCTCTTCCACACATAAAAGGTATTGTGTGTGAAGAACAGTTAGATGCTGAACCTGCCAGTGACTTGATTTTGGACTTCCCAGGCTACAGGACTGGGACTAATAAAACCAATAAATCTGGCTGATTTTGTTGTTGTTGTTTGTTTGTTGTGCACAATTAACTGTGCAGAAATAGGGAACGAACAATTGTTCCATATTTATGTGCATATATATGTATTATTTTATTAGTGCATGTTAGTAATACATAATAGTGATGTTTGCTTTTGGAAACTGGTACATGTATATAACATATCTTAATTATGTTCAATCCTTTTACCCAGCTTCTCTTTTTTCTTCTACCCACCCCCAATTCTCTTCCCCCAGTCTATATTCCAGTTTCCTGTCATCTTTCCTTTATTTTATTCATTAGCTTAATTAAATTCATTTTTATAAATTATCTAATCTAACGCATTTTGTTATAGCATCCTGAACAGACTGAGACAGTGGGAGCATTGGGGAAACCCAAAAGTAAATTCCTTAGCTTTGATTAAATACACCATAATTGCATAAAATATTTATGTTAGAAGATGTATTACATAAAACATTAAAATTAGAGAAACCTTGGATTAGGCTATGTAGGAGCTGTCTGTCCTAGCTTCATAATTCTCCACTAGGTATAAATTACTTCAAAATAAAGTTAAGTGAACAGATATCATGTAAAGATACTATTTCTATTTTACGATGAAAAAGCTAAGATGTGAGTGTTGAAGAATCCATTTTTACATTTCACCTGTGCTTTACTTACTTTGGTGCCTGAATCAACATTTTTTTAGGCAGCTACGTGAAAAGGAGGGCTCAGACTCTTGTTTTAAACTGTTTCTGCCACTCACAAACCTGGACAAATTTGGCCGTAAAATGTCATAGTGATTGGCACAATGTCATGCACAAGGCCACCTACTGAATAGCCACTAAAGGCGCAGAAACTGATTTAGCCAACGTCCAAACAGCCACTTTAGCAACAGTCCACAAACTTGGCTGCATATCAAAATCAATTGGAGGACTTTTGAGACCTATAAATGCTCGGGTTCCACTGTATTTTTATAAATTTCCCTAGGGGATTCAGACGTGCAGCCAAATTTGGGAGCCCACAGTTGTTTGGTATTTAGAGACTCACTGAGGAGACGTTCTTTCTACAGTGTTCCTTGAAAGTCAAGAATTTAAACCTAAGCCTCTGAATAAAGAACCAATAGATCCTTTATAATAGGTAACATTATACATGGCTTTACCTTCCCTGAGGGAGCATTGGAAAAGGGGCTTTTGAATGTTATTTAAAGAAAGGTAGAACTAGAGAAACTTAATCTCCTAGACAATCCTAAATCTATTATATATTTATGTATTCTCATTTGTAATCGCTTTGCATTTAATCCCCTGCTTTCGTTTTTTCAGTTTACTATGGTCAGGGACATGCCCTTTCATTTAGCTTGAGTTTGCTCGTTCAATTATTTAGTTGTCATTTTTCAGAAAATAGCCATGACAAATTTGGGCCCACATGGGAAAACCTGCCCAAGACAGAGACCACAAGGCACAACATGAAGACAAGGAATAAAGAGTGCCCTTAAAAGCAATTTACATTTTCTTTAGTATCCAGGCCTTTTGGTTAATTAAGACAGTATATATTTATATGATTTTCTGACCTTGGGCATCCAGAGAAGGACAGAAGCAGGATAGAAGCTACAAGGGTACCTACCAGTAAGTGACAATAAAGTAACAGGGTGTGTTCTCAGATAGGACTGATAAGGACACGGTGAAAAGTAGAAGTGAAGTACTAAACATGAGAAGAGTGAACAGCAGCTGGGTTACTAAGAAGAGCAAAGATTTTTCTGTATCTGAGTCCTACCACCATCGCTTTAGTCCACCTATGTCACTGGAATTGACTTCTGCTTGCAGAGTAAAGGTATTTATGAAGGTCCTCACCTACCCTCATTACTTAATACACCTTGAAATTCCCGTGTTTGTGATAACTGCTCCTTTGGAACAGATTTTTATTTTATGCTCTTTTATTTTTGTGTTTCAAAGATGTCTATAAGAAATGTGATTGAAAACAACATTTCGTGTTGTGCTTTTAAGCTTTGTAATCTTCGCCTAATTTCTCCTCTTGCTGTGTTCCCTTAAAAGCTGCTCTGAGAACACAGCTTAGTCAAAATCAATGGGCACTCTAGGATGGATTAGCTGCAGGAGTTTCATACAAAGATAAAGCAGTGGCCTATTAATGAGCAAAGGTCAAGCTTGAGTCCAAGAATGGCTTCCCATGGCTTAGCCTGCTGCCTTCTCTCATCACATCATAAAAACTTCCAAAATCTAAGTACTCCCATTAACGAACTTTTAGAGATTTGAAGTTTATGTGTAGACATAGCATTTTTTTCAAATTGATTTGTACTCATAATTTAGAATCCTGTAACATTAAAATGTCATCACAGCAAGCTATAATTCTACTTCTAGAAATTCATCCAAAGAAAATGATTATATATGTCAAGATTTATGTGAACCTAAAAGTTCATCATAACATTATTATAATACCAAAAAAAGTAGTGAAGAATCTAAGGGCAATAGGATACAGACAAATAATAAAAATTCAGGTGGCTATTTAAATTTGGTTGATGTGGAATTATTAGCACAGGAAATTCTTAAAAAATTGCAGGAAAAGCAAACATAGCATTGTTTCTAACATAATTTAAATTATATTAAATATGCAAGTATATGAGGCAGTAGAGGGTAATATTAATTTATGTTCAAACACGCTCCACTTTGCTTTGTATGTTGTTGATGAAGTTATTTAACCTCTGTATTGCAGTGATCTATAATTTAGGAATAGTAATATTATCTACCCCATCATATTTTTGTGAAGATAAAATACATTTTTATAAAGCACAGTGAATAATATTTGATTCATAATTATCAGTGTTACCTATTATAATTATCATTATTATATTGTCATATTATTAGTGATATTACCATCATTATTAACATATCTTGAGTCCAAGAGTGTTTATAATGCTTACTTCTCTACAGTAGATTTAATATAAAAGTATTAGTCTCCAGTTTTATTTGTACCTATTTTATAAACTTAGGACAAGGTGTATATAACACTTTTTAAATCAATGAAAAATACAATCACTAGATGAAAAAATCACTATGAAAAAATATTGCTGTGACTATTTTCAAACTATAGTGATACCCACAGCAAATAAGGAACACATGTCACAGGCCAAACTTTGAACACGGGTGTTGTTTCTAAGTCACTGACTTTAGCTTCTTAGAAAAAGAAAGCCTTCCCCAACTGCTGGGCTATAATTAAGCCTGTTCCTGCCCACATAATTGTTAAAGTCAGACTAATCCATTCCTAATTGATACGCTTTATTTATGTCATCTTTGAAGGAATATCCTTAAATACAACATAGTCAGCAATGAGTATGGGCTTGTTTTGTTTAGTTGTATTTGGTCTTTATCTTCAAAAAATGTCATTTAAATGAAAAAGACCCATAGTATTGAAAAGAACTTTCAACTCTGAAACAAAATAGTACTCAACTGAGACTATGTAGGATTATTACCACAAGAGAGAATTAGAAAACTATCATGGGATTTAGATACCAAGAGTGACATAACTAATTTGTTTTACAAGTTGCCACCCTCAAGAGTGCAAATAAGGTGTGATAAGGCCTATAAGCTTTTCAAGTCTCTGATTTATTTGTCCCTTTAGTCCAACTACCTAACACTCTCTGAAGAGCTCAAATTTCCACCCTGGGAATCTCATGCCATGTTTAATTCAACTGACACACACAGAACCTCCTCTTCTAAGAAAACCATAAAGGCTCACTTTCAAAAGGATCTTTCCATTCATATGTTTCATATTTAAATCTAGCACCAATCAAATTCTGAGACAAATAGTATACAGTTATCAGTTGGTTTATTTGATTTTACTCTTATTCTTTATTACTTTTTATTACTTAGTATATGGTACATAATATCATGAAAATGTTAAAATTGAAAAAATGCTTCAAACGAATTCTCTTCACAAAAGTGATAATTAGTAAACCGATTATAGTTTGTTTATAAGATCACAGTTGAGGTAAGCAGAAACAATATTTCATTTACTTGGCTACCAAATTCTGTCATGCATGTAAACAGCGAAATATCCAAATAGACCCAGACTGGGTTATCAGGAGTGACGAGGACATGAGCTACTGCTCGAGGCAACAAACGTGTGTATTTGTTTAAAAGGTGAAAGAAAAAACAATCTGTATGTTTGGTGTAAATGTATATCCCTTCGGCGTGCTCTTCTCGGAGAAGTGTGCACCACACTTCCTCACAGGAACGCCACTCCCGGCCACTTTCTGTAATTCTAGACTTTTATGCCAGGGATCCTCATTTCTAGCTTCCTCAGTACTTTTGACCAACTCTGTGACCCTGCCCATGGTACTTCACCCTTCCAGACCTTAGTTTATTCCAAAAAAATGAACTCTGAGGGCAATTTATGCTTTTAAAATGTCAATGGAATTAACTTTCTATTACTGCTTTATGGATTAAGGAAAACCAGTTAGATTGCTGCCTATTTTCCTCACCACAAAGCAATACAAATAAAGAAAATATAGCTAGATGGATTTTCCTGTATTTGGAAGACATTTTGGGGTGATCTGATTTAACATACAAGATCCACTGAATATTCACTTTGGGGGCCTTAGGAAAAAAGTAAACATTCTCTACTACCCAAGGCTTACAGAAAGTAGACTACAATTTCAAAGTCAAAAGGGCAGATAATCCAAACTTTAGAAATTGATTAGTAATGAGGCTGCTCCTTACTTGTATAACTCTAATAGCTAGCTCAAGGGTAAAGAGCAGCAGGAACATATTAATTTGAAGATTGCTAATTATTTCTATGGACCAATGCCAGGCTAGTTAACACTCAGTTTCCAGTCTGTTGGTGAGAGAGGGGGAGGAGGAGGGGGCAAAGGAGGAGGAGGGAGAGGGAGAGGGAGACAGAAGGAAAACAGAGAGAGAGAGGAGAGACTGTGCTTCAATACCTGTTCTGCCGGACAAGCACAGAATTGGGGCTTTACTGGGAGTTTGTATATCCCTTCAGCATGCTCTTCTCAGAGAAGTGTGCACCACACTTCCTCACAGGAACGCCACTCCCGGCCACTTTCTGTAAGACCCTCTTCATCATTTATCTCCAGTTGAGGTATTTTCACCCATCCTTCTTTTCTGGCTCCTTTTCCACATTCTGGAGACTAGCTATGCATCTCTTTCTTCTCCTAAGGGATTCTGCACCTTTTATCTACCAAAGTGGTTGAAAAGGTGGTCTATATTTATTATTGCCAGTTTGTCCCTTCTCACTCATTCACAACCCACTGTAATTGGACTTTTGATCCCATCCCCTTACCAAAGCACCAGTGGGCCTCCCCGTTGCCACCAGTCCCGGCCTTGTTGTAACACTTCATATTACTGACATACTCTCTCTGAGATGTTGTATGCACTGTTTTTCACCATATTGATCTTTAATGCTGGACCTGATCTCATTCATGAGCTCTAATCAGATCTACTGGCTGACTGGTCATTTCTTCCTGGAAATGCGTGACACTCAAAATGTATACTCGTGACTCTCCCTAAGGTTGCTTGCCCTCTTTATTTCATGAATCTGTTTGGTAATCTAGCCATTCACATACAGACACAAACCAGGATTCATCCGACAGTCATCCTCATTCTCCTCATTCCTCACCGTAATTCACATAAATGATGTGTCACTCTCTGAAGTGATCTCCCTGTCCCAGTCTCACTTGCTCATACCCATTTCTCCTGAGTATTCCCTGACTCCGTTTTTTCCCCAAGAATATTTTCCCAAATGCTTTCTCACATTATCATTAAGAATCAGCAGATGGTTCCTCTCCTAATAATTCCCCCTGAACTTCTGTTCCAAGCATCAGTATAAAAAGACTAGTTGTCTGTTGGATATTCAGTGTATAACAAAGTGGACACTAAAAATGTCAACTGATTTTCTTCTTCCAAAATCTCCCCACTCTTTTCTCCTCCCTTCTTCCTTTTTCTTTTCTTCCTGGATTAAGTATTGGTGTTAATTGCAATCCTTGAAAATGTTTACATTCAATTCACTTATCTTTTCCCCAATCCAATTTCTCTTACCTTGGAGAATGTATTTGATTCTTTGGAAAAAGTGATTCTTTGGAATCATCTTCAACTTCCCCAGTTAATTGTCAGCCACAGTAACAATTCAAGGAACTCTGTTGGCTACAACCCTGCAAAGTACCTTTCAAGCACATTCTTTCTCTTTTGTTTAGTTTCTCTATCTATTCTTTGTTTTCTATTATGACAGTAATTTAACTAAATTATTTAAAACTCATGAGAAAAAGCAATCATCAATTTAACTCAACCATTTGTCAGCATTTTGCTATATTTCTTTACTTATTTTAAAGTGCCTTTAAAATATGGTCCTAAATATAATGTACAAAGAACTTTTCCTCTATATATGAAAATTATCATTGCCATGATTTTCCTTCTTGATACTACAGAGACCTTATATTACCATCTTAAATGGCTGCAATAGTTAACCTACTGCATAGCCAACATATATTGCACAGATTCTCTGAAATGAATTCTTTGGAGAAAATCTTTACCAAACCCTCATAAACATTGGTAACTTGGCAAATGTTCATAAAGGATGGATAGAACATTTATACATAGAACATTTAAAGAATAGTGTCATCAGTTTATCTAAATTACAACAGGTTACATTTCTTATTTGATCTTTCATAATGTCATTGGTCACAGAGGGGGCACCATATCATTATTAGACCCTATATCAGCCTAACCAAAAATATTAGCATTTTCCCTCTCATGAACACCTAGTCGAGGTTCAGCAGCGTTTACCACAGGGGGAGGCACTCAAAGTCTTCTTTCACTCCAGAATTATAGCACAAGGTTTTAAATGTGCTCTCTAGAATGAGAAACCTAAGTTCAAAATCTAGTTTCATTTACTTAGCTTGCATCTTTGGGCCAGTTATTTTTAGCTTACATTGTGCCTAGTTCCCTAATCTGTTAGATGGTAGTAATAATAAGTACTATACAGTGTTATCAGGAGGACCAAGAAATGACACAAGATTTGTGAAGTTTTTAGTTGAGCATCTGGCATACAGCAGCACTTTCATAAGCATTTTCTATTTTGGGGAGTAAAGTTTGTACTCCTGTCATTTATATTCTTATTGGTGTGAAGTTAAAAGCCTATGCTAACCTCTCCCTCCTGTTTTTTTTTTTTTTCTCAATTATTTACTAGAAAACTCTGGGATCTTCCTGCCTCTCATATTTCCACATCTTTGAGAGAAAGTAAACAGACTTGGTATAAACAGAGATTATATCTCGGTCCATGGTTCTTCAACTCATGTCAACCATCAGCGAGCGCTTTAGGTATCAGAAACTCTGAATCACTTTGAAGATGAGGCACTTTCCGTCCCACCAAGTTGACATGAGGGTTGGCTTCTGTCCGTAGAAATCTCAAAAGTAAAATCTTTACTAAAACCATATATTAGGTTTAAGAAGCCCTAAGAAGTTCCTTTGACTGGATTTTAACAAATTTGTATGACTTCTGATTGAATTTATCATGTTTTTATCTTACGGCCTTGGTCACAATTTATGTTTTTTTCTGGTTTTTGAAAGATGTGGTAAATTACCATTGCTATTTTGCTAGTGATTGAGTTCCTTGACAAGAATAATTTTGATATTCTGTGGATACATTTTCTCTTTTCTTTATTCTCATTATTTACTTAGGCCAATATCTGAAAAATCTAAATAAAAGCAAGTGAATGAAAAAATTATAATTAGAAGAGTATTACAATTAGAAGAACTCTCTCAACATTGAAAAGGCTAATTACATCCTAATTAAAGCATAACTTTTCATATTTTGTAAAACATAGCAAAACCATTTGCAGTTAATATACTATATACATGTTAGCTTGTGATTCATAACTTAGAACAAAAATATTACAAATATGGTAATTAACAGAGCAATGACTTGACCAATTTGGAAAAATATGTACCTTCTAAGCTTTCACAGAAAAGTAAAATTTCCATTTTCTTTTTTTTTTGATTTTTTAAAAATTTATTTAAAGAGAAAAAAACATGAAAACGGCAGAAATAATACAGAATTTTCTAAAAAAAGATAAACAGTAAGAAATCATTAGTTGATAAATTGCATATTGTCCTCTTAGAAATAGTTGTTCAAGTTACAAAATTAAAGCATACAAAGTGTATATTCAAGCAGTGAGACTGTAAACAGCTACACATGCATGAATCTCTACATGTATTTCTATTCTTTCTGTATTAGAGGGAAAAACAAACGATAGCAAGACAAAACAAAACAAATTCCTATAAAAACATGAAACCAAAAAGTCATATAAAACCACAGTACAAAGTGATCTACAGTGGTTACTGTGTTGTCTCTTATTATCTTCAATAGAATTGTCTATATCATCAGGCATAATTGAATATAGCAGTATAATTGAATATAGCAGTACATAACAATATTAGTAAAAATAAAACATTGTAGACAGTGTAAAACTTCAAGGGCAGGTAATAATCAAACCAGAGTGGGTATCCTAGTGAATCTTGGCATTTTTAGTGTAGTTGCCTATACAAGTTGATACTATCGATCATAACAGCTTTGAATAAAACCTATCAATACAAAACAGCAATCTAACAAACCAGATTCGATTAACGTCGGTCATGGTAAAACAGTGTAAGTTATACAGAGCTTCAGATTGAGTTAATAGGAAGTTAATGATGATTACTGTACTATATCCTGCTATTTTCGGGATAACTGTCTGTGCCCTCAAATCTAGTACAAGTAGACAAACTGGAACAGAATATAATCCATCTAAGCAGAGTGGTGTGAGTAATGTGGGTTTTAAATCCTGATACACAATTAACAATATCCTCTGCCTTCTTTTTTTAGGCTATTCCTCTGCTTTCACTCCCACAGGATGCTGCACATTTTGGGTTCCACCAGCTCCCTCAGTTTTTAGATGGGGGGGGCAACCTGTTTTTACCTAAGTGGTTCCAAACCTTTTCACTCCTGAACTTGATCTCAAGTTGTATTCCTTTATCTACAAAAGCTCAAGGTTTTCATCATTATAGCTGAGTAATTCTCTACTGCACTTAAGTATCCTGTCTTTCCAACCTATCTGCAGGTGGTGGTCAAGTTGCTCCTATTTAATCTCTGGCTCCCTATCACATAGAGCATTGTTCTCTCATATTTGATTTTTGGTCCATAAACCCTCTCTCAGGTTGATTAAGTTCCTATACAGAGTATCTCAATGGACCCTACCTCCTGATATACTCTGCCTGTCTTTTTTTTTTTTTTTTAGTGTATCAAGGCCATCTATGTTAGAGATTATACCCAACTTTTTCTGCCTCATCTCTGCTATGCTATTTTTCTGCCTTTGTTTATCTACTTTTCTCCTTCATTCTATTGCTTGCCCTGTTCACTGAGACCTTTCTGCTACTATTCCTAAAATCCTGTTATTTTTTTTTCCTCTCTCTAGAGTATCCTTCAGTATTCTCTGTAGCATTGGATTGGTGGTCACAAATTCTCCCACTTCCTCTTTGTCATGGAAGCATCTTGATTCTCCATTAATTTCTAGTGACAGTTTTTCAAGGTACATCAATCTGGGCTGGAGGTTATTTTCTTTTAGGGCTTGGAATACTTCACTCCAAGCTCTACTTGATCTGATGGTTTGTGTCAAGAAGTCTGCCATGATCTTTGATGGGCTTTCCTTTATAGGTAATCTATTTCTTTTCTCTGACAGTTTTCAATATTCTGTTTTCATATTGAATTTCTGGTATCTTGGTATGTCTGGGTGTAGCTCTGTTTGGGTTGTAGGTGGCTGGAGTTCTGTATTCCTCACATAACTGGATATCATTTTCTTTTCCCATGCTTGGGAAGTTTTCCTTAATTACTTCCATGAATAGCCTTTGTAATTCACCTGTTTTTATTCCTGCTTCTTCATTCATGTTTCTTATTCTTAAATTATAGATTCTCTTGTCATCTTCTAGCCTTTGTATTATTACTGCCTGTTTCCTTGTTATTCTTAAGAGATCTTTCTTTTCATGATCACACATTGCAAACCTGTCTTCAGGTTTTGATAGTCTATCCTTAGTTTCTTTTAAGGAGCTTTGCCAGCTTTCAATGGAGTTTTTAATTTCCTGGTAGTCTCTTTGAATCTGCTTCGTGTACTCTAGATTTTCTTTATATTCTTTATCAAATGTTTTTCTCCTTTTCTGTGTGTTCCTCCCTTCTTCCATCTGTGTCTTCTTGAGAGGTGCTTATCATTTCTTTTATTAATCTATTTATCTTGCTTTACCTTTTTTAATATTTCAGTTTTGAGCTCATCTACAAGGTCCTGAAGATAGCTCTTAATGTCAATTGAAGCCATGTCTGATGTTGCAGGTTTGCTGCCCTCGATCTCTTTTGTTTTTCCCTCTCCTGGATCAATGTTCTCAGGGTTTTGGGCTTGGGACTTTTTCTTGTTTCTCTCTCTTGTCATTTTTTTGGTTTCTTCCATACAGGTGTTTAGTGGAAGTGTCAGCCCCTTTCCTTGTTGGTTATGGTTCTTCTGAAGCACACTGGCAAGGTTACGGTTATGGTTCTTCTGAAGCATGCTGGTGAGGGATTTCTGCCCTCTCCTCTTTGCTCTTGTCACTGAGGTGTAAGCAGGGGCTGTGTATGCCTGCCCCTGCCCACCAGGCCAGTCAATCTTCAGGGGACTTCTTCAGGTTAGTGTGTGCTAGGCATAGGGAATCAGTTTGGGATGGCTTATTGGGTCCTGGCCAGGGGCATGACCCAGTCCAAGCAAATCCCACAAATCTGCTCTGGGGAGGGAGCAACCAACTGAAGTCACTGTTGTTCCTAATTCAGGCTCCTCCTGCCTGATTCCAACATGTCGCCCATTTGGTCATGCCCTTCCCATGGTGGGGGTCTTATTCCCAGCACTGACTGTGGATTAATGAAGGTCCCTTTGCTAGCTCCATTTTCCATTGGACTCACCAACTCCCAACTTCAGTGTAGCTGTTGCTCCTGTAAGTTGTGGTGGAAACGAGTTCGGGTGGTTTTGCGGGTCATGGCTGGTATGAGTTGCGGGTCACAGTGGAAAGCGCCATGTATGGTAATTTTAGTTGTTCTAATTGTAGCCCTGAGACTGCATGTTTGAAGAGCTTTTTTTGTTTTAATTTTTTCCTGTGTCAAGAGGATCCATCTACCTCTGTCTGTATCTCTCCAGGATGTTTTATTCTGGCATATGAGTTGTTTCTCCTCAGGAGGCTCTGTATTTTATTGCTCAATGATTGGCCATCTTTAGCTCCAAAATTTCCGTTTTCTTTTTTAAATTTTCTTTTAAAATATTTTCAAATTTATTATACTAGCTTTGTATAGCCCCAAGCATTAAATGATATGATTTAAAAGTCAAGTAAAATTGAAATAGTATTTCATAAAACATAATTAATAATTTAAAGGAAATATTTCAAGTTTCACCTTGAGGACCATATGTGTTCTTCTCCTAAGGCAACACATATTTTTTAAATTCTAAAATCCACACTCACATAGCTAAGATATAACTTTCTCATTCTTATTATTAAATGAGGGAAAAGTTTGGAACCATTGAAAGTTGAATGTACTCTATAGAAAGTATTTCAGGAGAATCAACCATTATCAGATCAACTTGAGGTTTCAGCTAATAAGGCAATTGATTTAAATTATTATCTCCAAACAAGGATATTTTTCCTTCCTTTGCAAGGGCTCTCAATTTCCTTTCTTTCATTCCCTCATTTTTTTTTAAATTCACAAACACAAACAAACAAACAAAGAGACAGAGCAAGAGAGAAAAACTCAAGACTCAGAATTTAATGATATACATACCTAGTTCCTATCCATTTTTCTCTTGCAGATGGCTAGGAGTGCATATATCTGTTCAACTTTTATTTTTTCTAAGGCTATACCCCAAATTATAAAAATGCAAGATACGTTCTGAGCAATCATAATTAGTCTTACTAAGTGAATTCACCCCTTCAAAAGTAACCAAGAGAAAAGCAAATATATTAAAGCATGAGCAATAATAAATTTAATGCATTATCTACTGTTTCTTTAAAGTGATGGAGGAAGAGAGCAATGCCAGCAAAGTGAAGGAGAAAGCAAAGTGTCTGACACTTAAACTTGTAAAAGCATTATTAGCTGATCAAGGAAATAGTCAAGAAAAAAATTTTTTTTAAAAAAAGATACAACTGAGGGCCAGGGATACAGCTCAGAGGCACAAGAGCCTGCCTGGCAAGTGCAAAGTACCGAGTTCAAGTCCCAGCACCCTCCCACATACACACAAAGGCACAACTGTTCCTAATTCTGTTAAACCACTGTGTTTTTGTTGACAGTAACTTACCATGATAGGCAATATTGTAAGCACACAGAAAACACACTCCCACATGAAAACAGCCTGGGCATCATTACAAGATTTTACAGATTAGAAATTTATCCTCAGAAACATTTTCAAAGTTGCCTAGGATCACCCAGGATTTGAAAACAAATTTCTAACCATGATCTTAAGTAGACAGCATGTTCTTTACCTTTCTCCCATTGAGCTACTATCTGCATGTGACAATAGGTATTTGGTCATTATTCATTAACTAATATGATTGTGATCTATTCTTTCATTATTTTATGTTGAAAAAATGCTATTCAACTTTCTGGGGAAATTTCTACGATAGTATTTTGCTTTATTTCTTCTATTTGGTATTCGTTCCAATAAATATGCACGTGATACTGGCCATTTGGTCTAACCAGAGGGGCGCTGCTGTGTTACAGGAGCGCACATCCCCACTTCCCAAAGTGCCAAGGACCAGGTTGTGGAACTGAGGGTGTTTCCATTATTTCTATTTCCTTTTTTTTTTTAAATCAATGAAATGGAGGATTACTTAAACTTTAAACAAATAAAACTAAATTTTAAAAATTTTACATAGGCAAGACACATTTTAGACAATAAGAAAACACCAATAAGGACCAAGAATCTTTAAAATGCATTCCGTCTTCCCATATTCATCAGTTTGATGCATACTTGGATAGGTATATTTTTAAACAATTTTCAAACATTCACATACATTGGGTATAATGAGAGTTGCATATATATATTATTAAAGTTTTTGAGGAGAAAAATTATACCATGAAATAGTACTTAAGGCAGTGTCCATAGCACCATAAAATAGATTAAAGGATTAGTACCATAAAATGTAAAAAAAAAAAGGCTCCTGCAGTTTTCTGATCATAAGAAAAAGCCTAGTCAAAGGCATTTTTGAGCACTTAACACTTGTCTTTAATAAATTTGTCACTAAAATAAAATTCAAAACCATCATCCTTTTTAAAAGCAAAATTTCATATTCTTACTACTATTAATAAAAGACATTGATTTCAGTTATCATTCAGTTTTTTTCAGTTTAAAGACATTGGAACTTTAGCTCTTTAATGATGTCATAACTCTCAGCTACACGAAATATAAATGTGACCACTTTGGTGACACCTTCATGAGTAGCTGGAAGGTGAATTATTTATTAGAGGTCTGATCTTTTACATGTCATCAAATTAAATTGTCTTGATGGTTTCATTAAGTTAATCATTTGTTTAAGTATTGCATAAATATAGCCTTAGTTTTAAAATTAAGAAAGGGCAGTATTTCCGCAGAAGGTTGCCAAGTTTAGGGCGATTAAAGATTGTCTCATCCCAAAAACTTTCTACTTGTAAGTATCAAAGACCTTTTATTTCTTAATTAAGCCAAAATAGTTTGATGTCTGAGCTACTTCCTGATTGCAAATTAGGTGCTTTTGGGATCCATTCTATTTCTTCTAAGCCCAGAGGCTGACCCATGCATGGTGCTCTTGAGATTTACATATACTTTGTGAGAAGAGCAGAAGGGGAGGGAGGCTGCACTGGCCAGGGAGTGGGGTGTTGCTAAGCAGACTTACCCACAGTGGGAAATATGTCCAATGAGCAGCTTATGGCTAAGGCAGCTTCCTATGGTGTCAGGCCCACCTTGTTCCTTCGTCTTGTGGACTGGCAGTATCTCATATGCCAGCACCACTCCCTGTCTTAGTCATAAACACCCACATCAACCTGTCCTGTGTTCAACAGCCAGGTTCTTTGGGATCAAGTATCTGTGTGTTTCTCCGAAAAGGCCCACAGGTCACTAAACACCATGTTCATTTTCTCACACTGTTTCTTCCTTCTCCTTTTATTCATTTAAAAGTCTGCCACCACCTCCATATACACATATGCACAAATATCCCAAGTTCTTGATCATGTAGAATGTACTAAGTACAAGGCACTTTAGGCTCAGCAGTTATAGTGAAAAATAACTTAGAAATGATTTATGCATTCTTAGAGCTCACAAAATAGCAGGGAACACACAGCCAAGGCATTCTGCACAGCCATTGTGGATGATCACTCTTCCCCATACAACATAACACAAGAGTCACTACTTTTGTGATGACTTGAATAAACAGTTGGCAAAATGTAGTCAAGGAATAACCTGACAAATGTTCTGTAAAAACTACAGTCACATTCAATCTGAGGCTTACAGGTGAAGGATTCAGAACACAAGACATGATTTCACTCCATGCAAAATACAGGTGCTTAGTTTTGGGTGCCCATTAATTTCTCTCTTGTCTGGAAAACTTTCTTGCTATAATGAAAACTCAATGAGCCTCAGCAGTTGTGGAGACCTCACAACAAGGACACCTGTGGAGAAAGCCACCATGGAAGTTCCCCTGCAGAGTGGGCTGCTGGAACACAGCCATCTCTTCCATCAGGCCAGCTCTGACCCAGGTTACAGTAATGCTAATGATCTGCTTTCGTCCAACTGAAAGAACAGACAACCTTATAGTTTTTCAAGAAAAATCTAGTGCTACCTTTGACCAAGGCTATTTTTCTTCAGATATTTCAATTCTAAAGGCACCATGAACTCACACTTTTATTCCAAACCAGAAAATTACCTTTATTATAGTTGATCACTCCCTTAGTTTAATTTGCAGACTTGCTTATTTATATAGTATATAATGGATTTTTGCCTAAAATATGATGTGTCTAAGAATATAAGAACTCGGTTATTACTTGTTAACTAGGAAATATATGAAATACTGACCTTGTCAGTAAATGTCTTTGCATCTATTTTAAAACATTATTATGTTGCTAAAGAGTTGCAAGAGTGAGTGTTTAACATAACTCCCTAGAGAACTGTACTAGTCTTTATGAAACACATTGCTCACAGCTGTGGTGAAATAGCCTTCACTGAAAATCATAGCACTTTGTATTCCACCTCAATGACATCATTGTTACAATTTAAGGATAATTCATATGTGGGAAGCAGTTGTCTACAAATTGAAATTGTCCTCCAACTGATTCTAACAGGGGGAGGAAAACTGTTCCATCAGCAAAGTGCATGAATTCATTTGCACTTGCCACTAATGTCAATTTCCAAACCATCTCAATATTATCATAGGCTGTACTTCTGTGACAGTAGACGATCTTAAGAAACTTCTTAACATATTAATAGAAAGACATTTTCCATGAGACCAAAGTACTATTTGAGATTCCTGAGCGTTTCAATTGCAGTGTTCCACAAAGAGTTCTGGTTAGGAATGTGAGAGAAGGCAGCTGATACCTAAAACAGAAGTTCTGTCCTCTGGGAATCTGAGGAAATTATAATGGGAAGAATAGCAAAGCAGGCAGGTCGTTTTAGATGACTAAATTCCCTTGGTTAGGAGGGTAAGGGACACAGGAACAAGTGGAAAATGTCTGCTACCAGCTTTGTTTTTTTATCT
This sequence comes from Hydrochoerus hydrochaeris, assembly GCA_004027455.1. Classification (NCBI taxonomy): domain Eukaryota; kingdom Metazoa; phylum Chordata; class Mammalia; order Rodentia; family Hydrochaeridae; genus Hydrochoerus; species Hydrochoerus hydrochaeris. The sequence continues at coordinate 123,786 of PVLA01004409.1, read as the reverse complement.
GTGGTATTCACTTTCTTTTTGAAAACCTGAATGTTGCTCGGTAGACTTCTGTTGAAAAAATTAATTTTGTGATTATTTAACAAGATGAAATAAACCCCCGATTGCTATTTAGTTAATCTGAACTAGATTGCTCCTTGGCTTTTTTTTTATTCACACCTGAAAACTGAAATCTGTCTAAATGAGAGAATATAGTTGAGGACCCAGACGGGAGGATGAGGCAAGAATGCCGGTCTGAATGCCCAAGTGGAAGGATTGCAACCAGGGTTACAGATTCTAATATTCATCAATTTAGACATTCAGCACAGATATACAAAGCTTTGACTTTGTTTCAGCACTGGGGATTCAGGCATTCTGTGAAGTTCTGGTGATCACTAATCCTGAGCATGGACTTTTAGTAGTAGTAATGAATATAGAGTATATGTATATATATATACTCTCTCTCTCTCTCTCTCTCTCTCTCTCTCTATATATATATATATATATATATATATATATATATATGAAGTTGTTACCATAAAATAATGAAAAATAGGTAGGATAAAAAGAGATTGCCTGGAGGCAAAGGGAAGAGAACCACTATGTTGAGGATGTGCTGGGGAAGGTTTCTCAGGGAGGTGAAACTTGAGCAGGGACTTTAAGGAGGTGAAAATGTGGCAGGTGGTCAGGGGACCATGATACCCGCCAGAAAGAACAGCAACTGAAACTTTCCTCGGGTAGGAATAAATTCTGCATGTTTTAGAAATAAAGGAAAAGGAACAAGTACGTTGTTGCCAGAGAGAGAGCACGACACAAATTGCAGCTGAGTGGTGGAAGGAAGGGTTGGGGAATCTGACAGGTCCTAGGGGCGTATGGACTACCATAAAAACTATGAATTTTGTTCCAAATGTAAGCAAAACTGTGGGAAGATTTTGAGCAGGAATGTAGATGAGTCTGGTTTGTGCTTAAAGAGGAGATATGAGTGCTTTGTGGAGAACTGATTATAGGGATTCCAGAGATGGGTTAAGAGGATTTTCCATTAACTCAGGTAGAGGAGGTCAGCTGCTTGGAGAGTGTGGTAGGAACACAGGTGTTGAGGCTGGTGAGGATCAGCACTATTTTGAAAGTAGATCTGACAGGACTTGCCCAGATGAGAGGTAGGTTGTAAACGATGAGGTAAGGAGAAGACTCAAGACAAAGTCAGAGTCTGGGTAACAGTGTGAAAGGTGACATCACTGATTCAGATGGATGTTCAGATGTCAAAACAGACAGGAATATAGCTAAGCCACACCACGCCTCCCTGACAAGTGCAAGGTCTTAGGTTTGATTTCCCAGACCAATAAATAAATAAAGACAGTCCTTGGCCTCAAGGGGCACAAAATGCTCACTCACATTATCAGAAAGAGGCCAACACACACACACACATACACACAGATGGCAAGTATTTTCATAAAAATATACACAGGAATTTTCTGATCTCTACCTTTTTTCCATAACTTTTATTTAACTGGTTTTGCCATTCACATAGATAATTGAGTGGTGTGGCCTGTTGGGATATCTGATATTTCCGGGCTGATTGTATGAATTAGTTTGTACAACAGCCATTTTTCTATAACTATGTGTCTATTAGTTCATTGTACAGCATTGCAAAAGATACTCTCCTTATTCATGTAAACATATGGGAAACTACCCCCCCTTCCAATTCTTCCCAGGTTTCTATGCTTATCCCAGGCTACCATGATTACTCACAATGGGATCATTGTTTGTTTATTTGTTTGTTTACACCCCTTACGTTTCTTCTATATTCTTCAATTGCACAGGCTAGGAGAAAGGGAGATTTCTAGAACTCACGGTTTCGGCACCCACAGAAAGAAAGCATAAGAAGGATTATATGGCAATAAGAGACTTTACCCTTCACAATTTCAGAATAGCATCTTTCAGATTCTCAAACTTTGGAGAGGGCATTTAAATATAGAGCTATAGAATCTACCTATAGAATTTATGAGTCACTTAATTGGGAAAAGAACTAGTCTTTATGTTTATAAACTTCTGCTATGTCTGATGCTAGAATCTAATTGATTACCATTTGAGAAACAGTTCTATCCTGTATTCTGTGCTTTCTAAACAGAAGACAAAAAAATCAGTCAGTAAAAAATTTTGTAACTCAAATGATGAAAGATGAGAGATATTTCAAAGATTCTCTAACCTCAACCTCCTTTTATTCCTTTAAATGGTTAAGAAGCTGTTTGCTCTTAATTCAATGCATTTTAAAGACATAACTATAGTTACCAAATATGGAGTGTCTTCTGATGTTTAAACATTTTAAAGGAGGCAAACAAACATGCTACAATTGAATGACTCTATGAAGATCATTTTTAAAAAATGCCTAGGGTAAACCGTTTACAAAGAGCTTCTGTGACTGCAATCAGTATGTTTAAATTAGGCATAATTTCATTTTCATCTTGGTTCACAGAAGTCAATTATAATTACAAACAAGATAGAGACTCCTACTATCACCATGAGACATTTATCATATACTGTCACTAACACTCTAGGAAAACATCCAAGCTACAGACAACAAATATAGTACATTTTAGTGTTTCCTTCACAAGCATATTAGCTTCAGTGAATAATTACAAACTTCAGGAAAATGCTCATCAACTGTTAATGCTATGGAATTCTTTTGGGAAGACCAATCATCATTTCATATATAATTATTCATGTTTCCACTAATTTCCCATGGTATACTTTCATTAAGTGAATAATGATATTGTCTAAATTCTCATTTTTAAGATATACTTTGGCTTTTAAAAATAATACCAATAGCAATGGAAGTATAGCTGATTGCTCAGATGTGCAAAGTCTTGGGTTCAATCTCATATGAAACCAAAAATAACCCCAAATTACCACCACATTAAATTACTTAATGTTCTAGAATTCACTGTTCAAATAAACTTTACTCTTTAATAACTCATTTTTAACATCCAAAAAGAATCCAATATATTTTTATATCAATTATTTTTGTAGCCAGATTCAAATCTTAGATAGATGATAATAAAAAATCAAAAATGAATTCACAACTTTTAACATAGGGAAATATATGTTTCTAGCACTTTCTCATAATATTAGAAAAGCTAGATCTGTATTTTTATCAGAATTCCAAGTAAGTTCATTTTCATGATATGTTACTCATAGTTGAAATTACTTGTCAAGAAATGAATAGCTTGATATCTATAATTATATATTTAGTAAAAAAAATTTATCCCATAACTTGAATCGGTCATTGAACGTTTTGAACAATGCTGGGATAGAGACCAGGACCCAGTGCTTTTTACCCAGCTGAACTATGATCCCATCCTAGGTCTTTGAATTTGAGGACAGGCTAACTTAATCATCACTGAGACTTCAAGTCTCCTAATGAAAGGAAGCCTCTTTAATGTTCCTGTAGCAAAAGAGCTGAGGAGTAGCCTCAAACAAAAGCTGACCTAGAAACTAGAACTCGAACTCAGCCAACTTGAGACTCTTATCTTGTTTTGTTTCTAAAATTTCTCTTCATAATGCTAATAAAATTAAAATAAAAATTAGCATGTGCCCATAAACCAGGAAGAAAAAGGAAATGTTGTGACTATATATAAAGTATCTCAACAGTTGCAATGTAATCTCTAGTATTAATATTTTATTTCTCTGGGTTTCTGGGATCACAAGTATTCCATTCATAGTTCTCCTAATTAGGTACAGCCCTAGATAAAATTGTAAAGAAAAGGAAGACTGTTTTCATTTCTGTATTTTTTCTTCTTCTGATTACTAACTGCCAAGGTTTTCTAACATGCTAAGCTTACTTTTATAGAACATTAGCCCTAAACTGTCAGTGACACTTTATGCACCACTCCTGGACATGAGGATAGAGTGATACGAGAGACAGCAATGTCTGGGACTGTGTTAGTCAGTTTTCCTGCCTTAGAGACATAATACCTGTGCCCACAATTTAAGAAGGTGAGGATTAATGTGGCTCATAGTTTCAGGGGATTCTGTCCATAGGAATCTCATAGTTGAAGGTGTGGCAGAACAAAAATATTTAGTTCCTAGTGGCTAGGAAACAAAGCAGGGAATTGTTGCCAGAAAAAAAGAAAGAAAGGAAGAAAGAAAGAAAGAAAGAAAGAAAGAAAGAAAGAAAGAAAGAAGAAAGAAAGAAAGAAAGAAAGAAAGAAAGAAAGAAAGAAAGAAAGAGAAAGAAAAGAGAAAGAGTATATAGCACCTGTAATGATTGATACATTGTGTTAAACTGAAAATTGAAAAGTTTAGAAGTTTAACCAAGTGTCTCAGCAGGGGGCCAGGGTCTCACTTGGTAAATACTCCGAGCTTAAACAAGAAGAGGGCACAGAGATGGCATGGGCAGGTAGCCCGCATACAGAGTAAGGGAAGAAAAGAGGTTTGCTTTTTCCTCTTTCGTCTCTTGTTGCTCTTGCTGTCTTTTGCTGCCTTGCCACCCTGCCTTGGGGCCAGCTGATTATGCACTGAAACCTCCACAAACGGTGAGCTAGATAAACCTCTTCTCCTTTCACATTGGGTGTCAGGTATTTTGTCCCAGCAACCAGAGAAAAAAATAACTAGAACACACTAAAGTCATACCTCCATGAAATATCTGAACACACCCACAAGTGTACGCCTTTAATCTTCTGGAGGGACTTCAAACCAATCAAGGTAACACTATCAAGCTTAATCATCACAAAGGCCATACAGTTAGTCTTAAGGGTTAGAATACCAAGGCAAGAACATTCATATTTCCATATCAGACTCTAACGTGACTAATTCATACATCTACCTGAGACAAAGCTTTTTCCTATATTTGAATCAATAAGATTAGGAAGGAAGGAAAGAAAGTGATTGCAATTGGCCACTTTCAAGAATTAACAGGCAAAGTTTATGTTTTCCATATTGATTATAATCTGCTGAGTAGAAACCCCTTTTTTGAGAATTATGAGAGACTTTGGAAATCTTTGCTTCTGTGGACTAAAAAAGTGGTGGAATGATGGATAACTGTAAAGACAGATTGACTGGGCTTGAATTCCAGTTTTGCCACAAACAAATTCTTTAGATTCTCTGTATCTCAGTTATCTGGTAATATGGAGATGATACCTTGAAGGGTAGCTGTAAGAATTAAATAAGAAATAATATACAACAAATATTTAGAGAGTAACAAAAATAGCAAAAGTTTGATAAATGTTGACTATATGCATTTGAGGAGTTGCAAGGATTTCTTAACTCGACTTCTTCATGCTCATCTCTGCAAAACTCATAAACAGATACATTCTGACCCCTAATGATCATGTCAGAGCAAGAATAGTGTTTATGATAAACACTAAGAACAGCATTTATTCAATTTGCAAAGGCAAAGTTCAAGAATATTACTAGTAACAGCTTCTGTTTTTCCCAGTTTAAAAAAAAAATAACAGGAAACCTCAAATGGCAGTAAGCAAGTGAAAGGGATTCATTTATCTGGGCTACAAAGATGAATAAACTCACAGAAAAGAGTTGTCACATCTGAAATAACTTCTGTGGGTGTACAGGAGCTACCTGCTCCAGACACGGGTGAGCAGGACAGTGAGATGAGCAAAGCGCCCCTAGAGCTTTTTATGTTCTGTGTCCATATTCAATGGAAATATTTTTGTATGGATATATAAACACCATAGAAGTATGTGAAGCCTTGGTCTAAAATAAATGTATTATTATTGCTACTACTGTGACAAGAGGAAAGTTTATGTTGAAACTAACCTCGTTAGACCGAAGTTCTTCCTTATGCTCTCTTTGAAAATATTCACGCGGAATGATATGTGAGCACTGTAATGTGATGATAATTCTTACATTTAGGAACAGAGCCAGAGACTTTAATGCAGGGAACTTGATCCTGAGTATTTTCACGACAAAGCCCCCTTAATAATTTGATAGGCTTGGGAAAATGTAAAATGAGCGTGAGGCTGAAACTCTAAATTAAAGCAATAGTCAATTCATTTATGAGCATGCTCATGCTTTGGAAATGCAAATGAACTCTTAGGACAGTGTATAGACCAACTGTTCATCCAAGAAATGGGAGAAAAACATTCTGCAAAAATGTTCCCAGAGGGCATATATAAGTATTTTTAATAAATATCTAACTTTTTTTTTTTACATCATGGTATAAATCACAACAAATTGAGTTGTGCAGTAACTTCTTGAGAAGGTGCAATAAAACTCCTACTAAAAAGCCTTAGAATATGTGTAGTATGCTGTCATAACACATAGATTTAGGACCTTAAGTGAAGGTTATAAAATCTGTTAAGTTTTATTATTCAATTTAAAATTAGATATCTTTCAGTAGTTGGGTTACACTGAGTTCCAATAATTCCAGGCACGAAACTATAGTTTCCTCATCTCAACTCTCTGAGCAATACAAAGAAAATGGCAATTTAGGAGTTAAAGAATAGAAACTAGAATCAACTTGGAACTTTATAGTTCCAAAGTACTAATAGATTGCAAGGTAGTATCTTTACCACATTTTCCAAATGAGGAAATGGAGTATAGAATTGTCAAATGAGAGAAAGTTATAGTTCTTCACGTTCTGAGCACTCTGCATGTTTTGTGACAACTTCTCAAGCATTTGTATTATATATTCCTGACAGAATGAGCATTATTATATGTGTTGAGATTTCCTAGTGGAAATAATATTAGGATTAATATTATTAGGATTAATGCTGACTTAAAGAACAATTAAATAAGTAATAATGGAACAGGGATTGGAAGAGGAGAAACTGTCCTGAAGTCATGCATTACTAGGGAAAGACAATTGTCATTGAAGAAAATCTGATAGAGGTCAAAGGTGCCTAACTTAGCTTTCACCCACTCCCCAGCTCCATCTTTAGGTTCCCAGTAGCCCCAGTTTATATGAAACTAATTCCGAGGATATCCAGGTTTGTCTACAATGATTTTCTCTCAGAGTGCACATTACTGTTGGCCAGTTACTTGACAAATGAGTAAAATACAAAAAGCATATATTTAACTTGTGGTTAAGTGAATGTTCAGATAACAGTGTTTGTTTTTAATTCAAGTAATATAATTGGCCAACTTGAGACAAACAGATGGGTGGTTATCTTCATTTTTCTAAATATTTTCTAAGGAGTTAAGACATGTTCATAGCAATTTTGTAAAACAAAATTCTGCTCTGCTACTCTCTAAGTGAAGTTATGCATTTTTGTATGTCTGGGTGTGAGAAAATGGGTTATCTGTATCTTCTAAAATGCCTTAATGAATGGGAAAAGATATGGTTAGGTTACAAAGTACAGAAGAATTTGCTTTGGACATCATTATCTGAGGGTTTTTGTGCTTTTCTTCCTTCTTTGCCTTATCTCTTTCCCTTTTTCACAGTTCACACATACACAGGCTGTGTCATTCATTGTAATGATAAAGCAAGTACCAAGTGTTTAGCTTTCATTCTTGTCCTTGGATGTTAAAACTGACAGCTTAGCACCTCTATTACTTTTTATCTGTGAGTCATTGGCCTTGCCAGCACTCAAGATAAGAAAGTCTCACACTTGTCAGGGGCAGGAAGAGAAAAAAAAATAAGAAAGAAAGAAAACATAGGAAAATAGAACAAAGCACTGGGCCTGTACTATACCAATCAAAAATGAGTGATAGAAAAAAAAATGGTGGTTTGCTATATGAAAATGAACTGGGCTTGGATAACTGGTGATATTTAGGTGATTTTCAATACAAAATCAACTTTCACTCTGTAGGTTAATCAGTGAAAACTTATTTTAACTGAAATGTTAAATGAGTCTTAGTCAAAATGAATTTGAGTATCCTCACATTAAATCCTTACTCATGAGACCTTACCCACAAATACTGAGAATCAACCAGTGTATCTTGGAGATATATATACATATATGCATATATATATATATATAGTCATAGGAAAATCAGCAATTCACTTAGTCTGTTTCTGGATTGCTGTTATTTAATGATACATTTTGGGAAATTAAGCATAATTTTTCATGTTCAGAAACATTTTAAAAATATAGTACTGTTCTTTTATTTTTTCTTTCTCTTCACATGGTCTTTCCTGACACTGCTTTCATTTCTATTTTCTTCACACTACAAAAGAATCTGCAAAAGATTATGAAGAACCTCAAAAGGTATTATTTAGTCATTGTCTGATCAAATAGATATATACTCAGTGGAACTTCTCTTTGCCTTATGGTTCATAAAGGAGTTGGGAAATCGGTGAAAATATTGCCTTGAATTAAAGTTTCCATGTGGCATGGCTTCCCTAGCTTTTGGCAGCATGGTTTAGGATGGATTGAGAAGGAGAACAGTCATTTTTAATGTGGACTACATCCTTTCTATGCTGTCATCTTTCACTTTCTCATTGGCCATGTGAACTTCCGTTGCACATAAGCCACACCTATAAAGCTTCTGCTAATTTGTTCCCAGTTATGATTACTTTGAAGTAGAACAAGATCTTGAAGATGCTTGCAAAAGCAATGTATGTGCAGACTGTGTGTATGTATGCACACGTGTGCGTGTATGAAGATTTCTCCTGGATATTTATAATTCCTCCACTATGGTTAAAATGTGTTCCTCTACATTCACATTTCAGACACTTTATATCTAATGCAATGAACTAACATTAACTTTAAAAGGTGATTAGGTCATGAAAGCTCTACCTTCATGAAGAGACTAATGCCAGTATTGTAGTTCTTGATAAAAGAAGTGAAACCAGCACCCCTCCCTTACGTAATGCCTTTTATCATAAGATGATACAGCAAAATGGTCCTCATCTGATGTGGACTTCCCAGCTTCCAGAACTGTAAGAACTAAATTTCTGTTCACTATAAGTTGCCTAGTCTTGGGTATTTCGTTGTAGTAGCACAAAATTTACTCTGAGACCCCTTCTCCCTTTTACAATTGTCTTGCCCTCATCTAAATTGAAAGCATTGTTTTATAATTACCTTTAACTACAAGATATTTCCCAAGCTTCAAATTCATTATCATAGAAATGAAGCCATGTGTTTATGTTCATATTTATTTGGTTTACACATTGTTTGTGTAGCTATGGATGTAAACCATCCTGGCTATACTGAGGATCAGCACCTAAATGGTAGGAGCTTATGCAATGGGTATACTAGCGGGGGGCTGGTAGCCTCCAGATTCCAGTCGGCACAGGCATCAGTCAGTAGATCTTATAGAGAGGATAAAAAGTGACAGCTAATCCAGTGAGCTGATAAAAGGAGCTAGATAAAAGAGATTGTATTGTATTTCCAACTTAGTGATTTACAAACTGAATCCAGGCAACACTGGATGCCCTGGGAGCACACTGGATGGATAGTTAAGCAGGAGTTAGGGAAGTCTTCTCCAAGGAGGATGCCTAAATAGAAGCACAAATTAACCAGGGAGAAGAGAGACAAGGAGTGATTTGTACAGAGTCACCAGCAAATTAAAAAGGGACAATGGAGCAGGAGGAAAGAGAATTGTTAATAGTTCCTAGTGTAAAATGGGGTGCTGAAATATAAAGAATTAAAGAAGTAAGCATAGACCAAAATGCAAAGAAAGCTGCATAGGTCCTTCTAAAGAATTTGAACTTTACTCCCAGGACAATAGAAACTGGTGAAAAGAATTAGGGAGTAGAGTCAAGGGCTCAGATTGGAGTTAGAGGGATATCACTTGACTGCACTGTGGAAAAAGGACTGGAATGCCAGATAGGAGGGGGCTGTGGCAGCAATCCAAGCAAGAACTAAAGGGGGACTGAATTTGTGCAACATTTGTGGAACTACACACAAGATACATTTAGAGCCGTAGTTTCAACAGGTCTTACTAATTAATTGGATATGATTGTGGTGAGAGTGAAGCAACGTATAGGTGACTTTTATCTTTGAGGGCAGTAATCTGTATGAAGGGAGGTGTTCTTAGGGGAGAGTGAACTCAGGAGGAAAAGAAGTCAGCTTAAAGGGAAGTGGAAAATATGCTCATAATTGTAGATATGACACATTTGAATATCCCATTTGAAATGACCAATAGGTAGTTGAATGTACACATGGGTGTATTGTTTTTTAGGAGAAAGATCAAAATTGAAAATATGGATGCCATACATATCAGAATATAAATGTAAATTTAATTCATAGGAAATGATGAATAAATAACAAAAGTGTGGAGTAGGAAAGCAAAATGACTCTAACATCCCCCAAATGGTAGAATATTTCTGCCTTACCTCTGCTATGTAGGTGATGTCTCAATAGAAAGCCACCATGCTTCACCTTACCTATACATAATGGAATGTATATAGCGGCATCTTTCTTCTTTTTAAACACCCTAGTGCACTGTCTGATTTTCCTTATAAGGAATACATAGGTGATATACAGCTGGAAAACCCAGAGCATGACTGTAGAGAATCTTGGCACAATCATAATTTTAAATATTTTTATTTATAACTTATTTTAAAAGACAATGAGGTTGATGCTAATGACAGTTGGAAAGAAGATAGGCTATCTTATTTAAAATAGGGTGTGTCAACTTCTAAGTGAGTCTTTTCCTTTCCCCTTGAGTGTGAACACCTGCACAGTGGTTTGCTACAGTGGAAATTGATGGTTATTAGAGTCAAGAGTAAAGTCCCAATTCCACAAGCTATCTCCACTCTTCCCATATGCACAGTTTAAGCGACCTCAAGGTCGCTTAGGTTTAGGCAGACGTCAGAAGTGAAAGCTAAAAGTAAGCGTCCAGGTTTTGTTTGTTTTGCCACAAATAAGTTAGTTACTTTCTCTGGGTCTATTACTTTGCCCAGATTCCTCTGAAGGATAGGTTAGCAGACACTCTCTGATATCTCCAGCATTTTCAACATTCTGAGACCCCAGCCAACTGCAAGAAAAGTCAGCACAGACTTCCTGGGAAGTCCTGTAGTCTGAATCCATCCTTACCTTCATTCACCCACAGGCAAATAATTACTTTTAGCCTGGTTGCATTCTCAATCAAGATATGTCATCATTCAAAGACTAAGTAGATCAAGGTGCACATATTAAGTTTTTCCTCCAAGGTCCTAGTAAATATGACTGTGATTATTTTTATTATGCCTAGCTGTTGCCAGGAATCTATGACTGCCATCTGGGGTTTATTGGAAGGTCGTTCTCCCCACCACCACCCCACTCTGTCCAGAGCACCGAGGCTGGCTATTTATAACTCAATGTACCATTTCCAAAATCATGACTTTTACATTTCATTATTGTTTTTATTTTTGGTGCCAATTAATGGGGGGTGGGATAACTGCAGAGGTATTAATGTTAAAAGAATTGTATTTTCATGGAAACCATTGTTTCATCCGTGGATGGTTAAGATAATACACATAAAATTTTCAAAATTTGGAAAGGAAAGATTTCCTGTAACAGAGCTAATTTAACTTTACTTCCTCAGGTTGCCCTAAATACCTCCAACTCTGGGAACTAGCCTAGTATTTGCTCCCTCCCTTTCACCCATCAACTCCATTTGATAGATGGTTCCCAGGACGTAGTGGAGACTTCTGGCTGGAGAGACTGGAAAATGTAACTGAATTTCCTACAATCTGGACTCCACTTTCTCCCTTGCCTGGGCCGGGCAGGAGCCTTGTTATTGTCACGTGGCCGAGGGGTCCCCCGCGGTCAGGGAGCCAATGGGCGCGCGCCCGCCTCCCGCGCCCCGCCTCGCCTCGAGGCCCCGGGACCGGGCGCACGGAGGCGGGGGTGGAGGCGAGAAAGTTTCTCTGCGGGCGAAAGCTTGCGGACGCCGTCCGGGCTGTAACTGCCGCGGCTGGCCGTCCTTTTGTGTCCTGTTCCTGCTTCTCAGAGGCATGAGAAGGCTTCGCTAACAGGAGTGAAAGTTTACCGGGGCCCTCCAGAGAGGAGCACGCGCTCGGGGTCCGGGAGTCCAGCCACTCTCGCCTGGAAGTTTGTGCCAAACCCGGGCGCGGGCTGCGGAGCGCCGGGCCGAGCCGGAGACCGGGGACCGCGATGGGCGCGCCGGGGCTCCGTGCTCCCGCCGCGGCGCTGGGGCTGCTGCTGTGCGCGGTGCTGGGGCGCGCGGGCCGGGCCGAGGGCAGCCTGCGCGGAGGCCGAGCGGCGATCGGGCAGCTCGCCGCAGTCGCCGCCAAACGCCCGTGCCCGGCTCCCTGCCGCTGTCTCGGGGACCTGCTGGACTGCAGTCGCCAGCGTCTGGTGCGCCTTCCCGAGCCGCTGCCGTCCTGGGTCGCGAGGCTGTAAGTATTCTTCCCCCGAACGAAGGGGATCGCGCAGCCCGATTCGGGCCAACGGGAGCGTGCGAGGACCTGGTGGTTTAAGAGTCGGCGTGCGGAGACTTCTCCAGGCAGCTTTTCTCTGCCCAGGCCGCCAGCGGCGCTTCGTAGGGGTGGAAAAAGAACTGGGTGGCCTCAGCTTTCTTCTTGCTTGCTTGCAGGTGGGCGCTTGGCGCGCCCTATCCGGGCGCAGATGGATGAGGGGAGGGGATACTGGCTACGGCCAGGGCCACGCCAGTCTGCGTTCCTAGGCCGAGCAGGAGGGATGGCAACCTGCGGGCGATCTGCGTTTTTAGTTTTCCTTATGAATTTAAGTGGAAGGGTGGCTCCACGTTAGTTTCTAACTAGTTCAGGCCCCCTTTCCTGTTCCTAACCAGTAACTGCACGCGCGCCTTCACTTGGGGAGGACCAACACGCAGTTGGGTCACTGTTCGCGCTAGGATAGACACTTCCCTTGCCATCCCCCGTGCTTAATTTCATGCTAGTAGACTATAACTATCCCTCCTGGGAGACGTCTTAGTCCGCCTAAGAAGTTATCTAGGTGGTGCTGATCGGTAGATAAGGAAAAAAATGAATTAGATTTTTTAGAACCAAGGGCATGATTTCTGTAGCTTCTCAGCACGCCCAGACAGTCCAGGGAGAGAGCCAAGCATTGTTATGCAAGTTTTTGGATTTAAACTGTGAAATCTGAAAACCCGAAATCACTGCCAACTGCAGAGAAGAACAAGGAAGAAAATATAATTTAGTTGGAAATGTTGGTTCTTTCCAATTGCCAACTCTCTTTTTAGTCTCCTAGCCACAAGTTTCGTTAAAATTGGATATTGTAAAACTAAACAAAAACTTTTAAAAAAATTTTATTTTCTTTAAACAAATGTAGGCCTGTTTAAAAGAAATAATTCTGCGGTTCATACTGCAGTTCATACTGCAGATTTGGGCCTAGTAGAATTGCAATGGAACCTTCATCTCTGTTCTTAAACAATTGTAGTAGTCAATCCTAATGTAATAATAGCGGTTGAAGGGTTACTCTAGTACTTTAATAAGTTGTTTTTAAATTGTTGTGCTAATACAATTTTGTTACTTATGAATTTTTGAATTATTGGCCATCAAACAGTATGTTCTTTGTGGTTTTTAATAAGCCATAGTTTAGTAAAGTAGAATTCAAGAGTATTGAATTAGTATTTAATATCTTATCATGGAACTTCTTAGTTTTTATTACAAGTGAAGGAGATAAGGGCTTCAATTAGTTGTGGCTAATTCCATTCAGTTGGCTCTTGTTGGGGGTCAGGGTGTTGTTTTCATGAGATGTGAATGGCTCTATTGACAACATATGGAACTGAACATGTGGATGACGGGAGGTAAACACCTATGAATAATAGAGGGATGAGGAAGAAAGTGAACACAGGCCTTCCTGGAGTGCTGGAGTGTGTTTAGAAATACTTAGATTATGCACTGAGGCTAACTTTGTTCCATAGTTTCACTGCCAAGTAGCATCTTGAATCATGCTAGTGTAAATTTTTTGGGGAGGGGTAGGTGAATGAGATGTCTTTAAAGAAATAACTGTTGTTGCCCTTGATTAGAAGTTAAGTTGAGCCATAGGAGTTTGATACCTATTTAAACATTGTCTTAAAAGTAGCTGACCCAATTAGGATTTTGTTTTGCAGATAATTTGGTGGCGCACTAAAAACAAATTACAGTTTATTTGGTTAGCACAGTCTTTAATTACATTTCCGCCAGGAGTAAATTGTCTCAATACAAGTCCACATTCCTTAAAAGTATGTGAAAATAAGTTCCACTTGTATAAATAAGCACTCAGCCTGTTGTCGGAAGCCCTGCTGAGATCACTCATTGAGCAGCCCTGTCATTCTTGTACTTCTGTGACTTCTTAACCATCTTTGTAGGTGTCACCAAACCATGTGGTCTAAGTTCTTTATTGTAAACGTTTCTTTTGTCTGTTCTTAAAAGCCTTAGAGAGGTCTCTTCTCCACCTTTGAAAGAAGAAAAAAAGAAAGAAAGAAAGAAAGAAAGAAAGAAAGAAAGAAAGAAAGAAAGAAAGTTGTATTTTATTTTCTGTTATTTGGTATATTGGAGTAAGTGTAAAAAGACTGGGCTGTTACCTAAATTTTGCATAATTAGTAAAGCTTTTAGGTAGGCAGTGTTACACACTTGAGGAAATAAGTAGAAAAATGCATATTGTTCTTTTTCTGTAGCTTCCTTTCCCTTTCTTTCCACAATTTAAATACTAAAAGTTCATGTTTGTACTAGTGTATGAAAGTACTCCTTAGAAAAAGTAAAATGTTTCTTTTGTTTCATTTGTCAAATTTGCAAGTTAAAAACAGAACACTCTGTGTCTATATTTCTTATTTATAAGTTATTGCTGTAGGCGCCCCATATGTAAAAAATTGAATAGTTTGAGGTATAAAAGACTAATACTGTACTCAGTATTTCAAAAAGTTACCTCTAATACTTTAATGAAAGTGGCTGTTAAAACTCTACCTATTTGGTTTGTGACTACAGAGTTTGGAAGCTAAAGAGGAGTGCTTCTTGTTAGAATGTTACTTATCCCAAAGAGGGAAGAGTTGTTTAGTTGCCAAAGAGAGCCTCAATTATTACTAAATTTTCACTAGAATTTTGGAATTGTTTATCTTACCAGTTAGAAATATTTGAGTTCTCAACAGAGCTCAGGTAAAGTCTGGAAGGTAGTTTCTACTCATGTGACTTCTGTAGTGTTGGTGCCTTATAAATCTTCTGGTCTGTACAGAATTGGGGGTAGGGTGAAGGTAATAGACCTTATGGTTTTCACAGCTGTTTTTCTATATTTTCCAGACTAAAACTTGAACATAGCTGGCTGATTTATGAGTCACTTTGGATCAGTGTCTTAAAACAGTTACAGCCTGGCTTTTTGTTTCTCAGCTTTCCAGATTTCTGCTGAATTAGCAGCTCTGCAGGCCTCTGTGGGATTGATTAAGAAGCTGTGCTGCATTTGCATTTTAAAATTTGACTTGGAAGTCAGATTTCTAATGCTGAGAGAAAGAAAATGATAGCTAGAACCAAATGTTATAAATTAATTATTCTCGTATATATTTATTTGTTAATATTCAGAAAGACTTCTCTCAACCTTACAGAGTTTGATTTTTCAAGGATTTAGCTAGCTATGGTCTTTGTAAATAGTTAACACCTCCCTATCTCACCCCATTTCCCTTTTATTAACCTCACCCCAACAGTTTTTTTTTTTTAGGAAGTTTCCTGGGGAAGATGTATATTAATAGGATTCTGAAAATGAAAATTTGCCTTGCTTACTGAATGCTTCGTGTTCTGGGTTAATGAGAACATCAACGTTACATAACTTGAGTCTCTTCATGGTGGTTTAGCCATAAAAACAATATAAGGAAGATTTAAGAAAAAGTCACAACCTTTAACTGGACATTAATCATTTTTGAAATGTAAACTATATTAAATCTAAATTTAGGTACCTTAAAAGTTTCATAGTTTTGAGTATTTAGCAGTAAAAGTCACTTAAGGGTTGGGTTTTTTCCTTCTCCCATATATATTGTGCTTTTAATAGCACACAAAACTCAGGAATGAAAGTATGTTGCAATAACCAAAATATTTAAAGTTGTCAGCTCCTGCTTTTGGAACGGAACTGAGTGGTCTGCAGCATGTGAACCTGTCTCTGAAGGCAGTTTCTCATTTTAAGGGTCTTTTCTTGGGGGAACCTCATCCCATTGCCGAGGGAAGACAGTTAAGCACTCAATCTCATTTCTCATGCAATTGCCTTGTGAAATAAGCTTTACAATGAAACTGAGAGTGCCAGTTTAGTATATTTTTTTTTAATTAGAAGGAAAATGACTGTATTAAATGTAAATGTCAGATCAGTTCTTCCCACTGTACTTTGAAAACCTGAAATGATGTGGGGGAGGGAATTGCAGGTTCAGTGTTCCTGGATTAAGTGAGTCCAAACGAGACTGTGGACTCAGGCTACCTCCTTGGTGAAGGATTCTTTCCTAGGTTGTTTTTTAAACCGTGTGGGAAATCTGTGACCGTCTGGGGTGCTAAAAGCACACAGGTTTTGTTTGGACCCTAACGTGAGTTGCTGGGCTCACGGTTTCCTTGATGAACTCCAGATGGACTTGAGCCGGATGGTGAGGGAAAGTGTCTGGCTCCAGCCTGCGTGGTGAGCGCGCACAGCAGTGGTTGTAATTGCAGGATTTTTATAGTTTAAAGCCTGTGCCAGATTTTTTTTTTTCATGTTATAACTCTACCAGAACAAATCTACTCATGTCTGTAGCTGTCTGGTAGGTCTTCAGGCAAACATATTTTGAATAAAACCTTTGCAGTTTTTTTTAAAGGTAAAATAGAGAAATCCAGGTTTATTCTCAAAACAAGAACTGCAAGACTAAAAGAACTCTGATTTGTAACTGTTAACTAAGCACTGAGTAACATGGTGCATCTCTGGAGCTGATTTTCTTTCCATTTTTACTTTGTGAGCACATACTCATGCATGTAACGTAGTCATGATTTTCACCTTCGCACTGAAAACTGAAACATTAGTTAAACATGAAGAATTCATTAAGTGTTCACTTACCTCTTTCGATGGGAAGCATCAGGCCATCTTGTTGGTTAGTCTGGGTTTAAGTAGCTCTGTTCAGCCATTTCATTTTCATTACCCTATTTTGAAGCTATTGAGCTAAGGTTATTGAAACATATAAGGAACAGAACCAAGCATGTCTTCCAGATTTTGTTTCATATTTTGAATTGAAATGCTGTGTGTATAGAAAGAATGCTGTGTGAAATTCTAACTTGCTGTGTGTATAGAAAGAAGTTTGTTGTTTTTAGGAGTATTGCTACCTATGGAAATCTAGTTAGAGTTATTTAGTTGCTAAGTTAGACTGAGTCTTTGAGGTAGAAACATTTATTTTGGTGATTGAAATCTGTTTGTTAAGATGGTTGAGGTAAACTATATGTTAGATTACCATATACTGAGACTTGGGGAATTCAAGAAAACAGAAGACCCAGGTAGTTTGTGTCTTTTTCAGTACACTCACACACATGTGCATACATGCCCACACACACATACACATGAACTGTCATGCTGTAAATGAATTTGTGCCTCAATCCAGAGAAACTCATACACACAAAAAAGCAATTTCTATTTTTATTTGACTGCAATAAGCCACTGATGTTTAACTTTGTGATAATAAAAAGTTTTCTGTTCAAGGCTGTCCTTCAGCAACCTTTCCTAATTAGCTACTTTTTGTAAGCTGTGATGCCATCATATCAGGTTGGGAGTGGGGAGATGGGAGGGTAAAGCAAAGCTACCAGTTCACAAAAGATCTGTTCATTACACGCCAGAAAACATCTCTTAAAATATTTGTGGGCTTAAAGTATTTGAATCTGCCAGCCTCTTAAACTAATTTTGTCTTCAGAGTTTGTATTTTTGAGTTTGACATTTTGGTTTCCATCCAGTTTATGGACAGAATGGACCAGTTATTTCTCTGGTTGTCACTAATGTTAATAGATATTTAATAAGCTCACTCTGTCTTGCATTTCATTAAGCAGTACTCGTATTTTAAGAAACTGCTTATAATTTTGTTTTTGCTTTCTTACAGGGACCTAAGTCACAACAGATTATCTTTCATCAAGGCAAGTTCCATGAGCCAACTTCAAAGCCTTCGAGAAGTGTGAGTCCTGATTACTTTCTACTTGAAACTTGCATAAAATTTATTGCTACTCTTCCAGTTTCACTTTCACTGTATGAATATTTGGACTATAATAAATTATTTAAAACTAATGTGGGAGGTATCTTTATTGTAAAGTTTTCGCTTCTATGAATTATAAATCTCCTAATTAGCCCTTCTCCGTTCTTGTCATTTATAGGAAACTGAACAACAATGAACTGGAGACCATTCCAAATCTTGGTCCAGTGTCAGTGAATATTACACTTCTGTCCTTGTAAGTGAATATTAGCAGAATTTCATATCTGTGTTGGCAGGGACCATATGTACTGGCATAAAGAACTTACAAACAATTCGAATACCTTCTTCAAGATATAACAAGAAGGTTCTTTAAATCGGTAAACTTGTTTTCTAGCCTATACTGTCCCTCCTTCAACACATACCAACACATTTTACACTTTGCTCTTATTGTTTAACTGGTCTCAAAGATTAAAAGAAGCACCCCGTACTGATGTACATCTGTTTATATGCTGTTGACTCAGACTTTAATTTTGGTTTTGCCCAGTGGTTGGCTTGGGATCTATGGATTATGTATTGCATAGTTTTTAGAAACCATGATCAGAATGCTTTTTTGTGTGAGAATAAATGTGAGTTGATAACACATTATTGAAGGATCTGTAAGTTTGGTTTCTACAGGGGAAATTAGGGCTTTGAGATCTCTACTTAATATATCAGCTTATGCAATTAAAGTATGTAATTGAATTCAGAAATAGTGCATATTATTTTGTAAATATGAATTGTCAAATATAATTAAAATTACATGACATTTTTGTATTTTGGAGAGCAGATAACACATGTATATTCATGTTTGGAGACAGATTTTAGAAGAACTTTGATTTAACAGCCTGTAAAAGTAGCATTTAGAACATTCCTGGTTAAATTTCTAAAGTTAAGTGATTTACTGCCTTAATCTTAAAAAATATGTACTAAAGTTAAAACATCCCTCTTTTAAACAATGTAGGAAGAAAAGACTATTGTTAGTTGCTTCTGGTAAAGGTGATGGGAGGGTTGAATTATATATAAATTTCAGGAACACTGTTCAATTAATTAAAGTGATCAGTATCCAATTGCTTACATCTGGTGATTTATAGAGGTTTGTTTTTACTGAGGGCCCAGGTCAGCCAAGTCACCCTGCAGCCGCTGTGTCTGCTTTCTTCTGTTTGAATAAGAGCTAAGTGACATTTGATACAGATGTGGTTTTTCCAGAGATCAGAAACAGAAAGGAATGAAAGAAAAAGCAGTTGGTATGCGACAAGTAAACACTGAATTTTAAAAATATTTTAATGCTAGTATTAATATCCATTTGCTTTGTCTTTTACAATTGCTTAAAATAATGGAGTCAAAACAGAGCTCTGGTTTTGGTATCTTACAACATCTCTATCTGTTCTTGTTGACCAAGGGGACACTTTTAAAATCCCACTTTGCCCTGCTGTCCCGGCAGATTCTGTCAGCATGCTGAAGAGCTCCTGGGGGTCCTGGTGCACTGGATGGCTGATGCTTCTGTGGTGCCATTTTGTAACCCAGGAGGGGTGATGAAAACTTTGGAGTCTAAATGGAGCACTTTGGTGTGGCTTAGGGTTAAAGTGTAAGAATTTGTGTGGAAATTAGAAAATTGTTTTGGACATAAATAACAACGATTGTACACTTTAGAGCTATAACTTGTAAATAGAAAGTTAGAATGACATCTGAGAAGATAGAAACCTTCAACATTTGGACTCTTCTCCATAGTGCTTTGTATGTGTTAATTAGATCAGCCTTACTGATCTCACAGGTTTTGCCCTTAATCTGCTACAGTACATCTGACCAATGACTGCTTTGTTCTTCTTGTATGATGACTGACCCAGTTAATGCCTGCCTACATTGCGTAGACTCTGTGGAGAGTAATTTATATGATGGACTCATGCGTGCAATATGGAAAATGAATAATTGTTTTCTTACCTATGAAATATCTTGAAAAATTTATCTCTTCTGACATTTTCCTCTGCAAGTGTTTTGTTTTTCTTTGTGGGCTCTTTTGGAGCCTCCATTCCATAATCAAAGTCTCTGAAGCACTTAAATTTTTAGGGTGGAACGCTTTCTTTTATATCGAAGACAATCAGAGCTAAGCATTGGTACTTAAATATGTGTATTCCTAAGATTTCAAAAGAAAATCTGTTAAACCACACAGCATGGCTCAGATTAGAAACTCGCTGCAGCACTACAACTAAATGTTGTATTTTAGTTTCTAGACCTATTTGACCCCTGTGTTACCAAGATTATGAATATTTTTAAATTTTTATGGAAGAAAACATTTTTCTGAGATATATTTACAGGTTAAATAATTTGAAAATTTGTGTTAAAAGAAAAATTTAACTGTAATCTCATTCATAAGATTTAATATTTGGGCCTTATATATTTGCCACTCTTTGCTAGAGGACCCCTCCCTGCCAGCTAGACAGGATAGAGGCAGAAAAGATCATATAGGAAGATGTTCCTCCTCTTGTAGCTGTAGGAGTCAGGAGCTAATGTGTCAAATGGCACCCCCTGGTTCAGAGATGAATTTAGTTAGGGACTAGTTCCGATAATCTTAGGGAAGCTTAGTGAAATGCCAGGGATTTTAATGCTAGTTGGATACTCATTAAGCACACTCCTTAACCTTTTAATGTATCTTTTAGAATGTAAAAGATCTGATCAGAAGAACTACTTTCCCTGAAATCCTAGATAGAACTGGAATACCAGAAAACAACTGGGATATCAGGGGAAAGGGATGGTTTGTTGCATGAATGTTGTCTTTATTTTTCCTCACTATTTCATAGCAGTGACCAGAGGTATATTTTTTAGAAAAAGAGGTGGAATAATTTTTGAAATCAGCATATCTTACTGTGAAAATGTTGACCTAAGCCAGACATGGTAGTACCTGCCTGTAATCTCAGGATTCTGGGAGGCTCCTGCACTAGAATTGCTAGTTAAGTTTGAATCTAGTCTGGGCAATTGAGTGACTTTATTGATTTTGTCTCAAAATAAAAATTTTATGGTTGGAGATGTAGCCCAGTGCCAGGGCTCTGGGTTCAGTGCTCAGTATTACAAGAAAAAAATGATATTCGTGATGTTCCACTCTTAGCTCTGTGTAATGTTCATGACCCTGCTCAACTAATATTTCAATTAAAATTTTAAACGTGTGACCCAGGTTAGGGAAGTTTAAATTAAAATGTTATTGTTGAGCAAAGGAGGGCTTGTTGGTTGTTAAATAGATATAGTTCAGTCTTACTCCTGATGCTAATGGTATTTGTAGTATTGCCCAATTTACACATGCTTGTCGGTGTTAAAAAGTGTTAAGTCAGTGACTGTCAAAGGTGTATTGGAGTTCTTGTTAAAAATGTCGATTCTGTGACCTCATTTTTAAGCATTCTAAATAATTGGGTTTGATGAGGCCCAGGTGAATCCATTTTAACATACGACTTAAATATTTCTCAAGTTATTGATAGGGTCATTGTCATAATCAAATAAGTCTTTTTTCCTTATTTCCTATTTATCTTAAAGGTAGAGCATATCTGCAATCCATCATTTTGCTTTATAGTCTGTCACTTTTCCAGAGATGGCATTGTGTGGTTCCAGAAAAAGTATTGATAGATTACCTTTACTGGTAGTGCTCTAAAACATATGTTCAACTGGTTCAGAGTCACAATGATTTAAAATAGTGTAAGCTAATCGGATGTGAGATTTGAAAAGGTCCCTGTCACTGCAGTGTGGAGAATGGCCTAGAGGTAGCAGAAGGGTGGTTGAAGGGCCAAGTAATTAGAGTCCTCCAGCAGTCCAGGGGCAATCATGGCCTTATTCTACAGCACAGTTTCTGTCATATTAGTAGAATACGGTAGTTATTAAAAGCAGAGCTTTACATCAAGGGAAGATATTAAAGAAAACACTAGAAGATGGAAAAACTTCCCATGTTCATGGATCAGCACAATTAATACAGTATTGTTTAACTGGCCACACTACTGAAAACAATCTATAAATTCAGTGCAATCACCATCAAAGTACCAACAACTTTCTTCATAGTGCTAGAGAATACCACCAGTAAATTATTTACAGAGGCTGTGGAAATCAGTTTGCAAATTCCTCAAAAGACTAAAAGTGGAACTACCATGTAACCCACTGTACCACTCTTCACTTCTCAGTATAAACCCAAAGGAATCAAAGACCTTGTTTACTGTAGAGATACCCAAGTTTATTATGGTACTGCTTATAAAAGCCAAGTTGTGGAATCTGAATAAGTGTTTGTCAGATTATGAATAGATGAAGAAATGTGATATATATCTCCAGTGGAGTATTATTCAACCATAAAGAATAATGGAATCATGTCATTTGCAGGAAAATGGAGGAACTAGTGAGATCACATTAAATGAAAATGAAATAAACTAGATTTGAAAAGAACACAAATCACGTTTTCTCTCGTAGGATCTAGAAAAACTATGAAATGAAAGTAAAAGTGGAACTGTTAGAGACCGGAAAGGAATCAGAAGAGTAAACAAGAGATGGTAATGGGCAGTCATATATGATCAGAATATGTCTTACACCACAATGGGACCAGGGGTTTAACTCAATGGCTGCATGAGGTTGTGAGTTTGATCCCTGGTACCAAAGAAAACAAAAACAAAAACAAACAAACCCCCAAACAAAAATGCCACAGTGAAGCCCATTATTCCAGATAATTGATTCACATTAATAAAAATAATAAAATTGGGATACAGAGAAAATTTTTAATAAAGCAGAGCTCAAATCAGGTGGCCTGGGATTTCATTTCTGTTTCTACTCTTTGCTGGGTTTACCATCATGTGTGAATTACTGTGTTTTTGTCCATGTTTCTAGTTTTAAAAGAGAATAATAACAATGCCCATCTCCCATTGTGAAGATTTGGAGAGAGATTATGAGTACAGGCATCTGCCATACCCTGAGTGCACAGTAAATGTGAGCTAAGATGATGATGGTGGTGGTGGTGGTGATTGTAGTGGCTCATTCAACTACAATTTATTGAATACCTATTATGTGCCAATCTGTGCTGTAAGTGCGAAACAATAGTGAAAAGGCAAACAGCTTTCTTATAAAATTTCCATTCTAGTAAGGAGTAAGAAAGGAAAAAAAACTCAGTAAATAGACTTTATATGGTTAATAATCATCATCTCATATACCTTTTTTGGGTGGGGGGGTGCTAGGGATCAAACTCACGACCTCATGTTTGCCAGGCAGTTGCTTAAGCAGCTGAGCTAAATCCCTGGCAGTAAATAGACTTTAAAAGAAAAAAGAAATGACTTCAGTTCATGATAAGGTCTGTGAAGGAGCGGAGAGGAGGATGGAGGGACTAAAGAGCTCTGGCTGTTGTCCTTGATGCCAGTCAGTGGAGGTGAATATGTATTGATCAAGTCCTGCTGATCCCTATCCCTGTAGAGCTTCTCTTTTCATGAAAGGAGAAAAAACAAACAAAATGAATGAACTATCAGAAGAAGTAAGAGGTAAGTGATGGAGAGGCAAATAAAGCAGGAAAGGAAGTACAAGGGAAGTGTGTAGGTCAAAATGGGGCTTGATAGGTTAAAAGGGAAGGCAGAGAGGGGCTTAAGGAGAGGTGATGTATTAAGGTCATCTCCAGTGAGTCTGCTCCGCCCTGTCCAGGCTGCCCTTACCTTGTAAATCCAGCTGTTATCCAATCAGAAAATGATTCAGTTTGTACTTTTCTGTAGTTTGAAGCTTCTGTGGCTGACTTTCCTCTAGCACTTAATGCCGGTATATGTTATATAGTTAATGCTTAATTAACATATGAATTAAGGAGTTTTTATTGAGCAGTTATGTGCACTTAGCATAATTCAGATAGATCTCCTCCTGTATACTCCCTCTAAATTTGCAGCTAAAGGTTTACAGTGGAGACACTGTTCACCTCTGCATGCTTGCTAAAATAATAAAAATAAATTATAAAAACAGCAATAATACTAATTAGACCAAAAAATAAAGAAGTATTTTAAGTAGGTCAAGCATGCAGCTCTCCATTCTAGCCAAAAAGACCTTGCCAGGTAGTACATGGCAGGGGAGAAATCAAAGCTGCCTTTCTCATTCACCTTTGTAAATTTGAAAGTTTCAGCTCACCGAGGCTGAATTTGATCCTTGGAAATAAAGATTTCTCACAGCTCTTGTGCCTTTAGCATTTGTGAACTGCTTTACCAGGTCTTGAACTAAAAATTCAAGATGCAAAACACTCTGTCAGAAAACATATACTTTCCCACAAAAGTAATCTGTCCCACCTTGAAGGGAAAAAAAAAACCCTTTGCTGTGTCATAATGACCTGCTCAGGTGTATTGATAATAGATGGTTGTGCCCATCTAAGATGCTGGCCTTGAACTGAACAGGTGTGAGATCAGGTCCACAATGTCATGTGTTCTTACATGGGAGGTGCTTTGGAGATGCAGGAAAGTATTCATCATGCCCTTCCCACTGGGCTCTTAGGCCACTTGTACAGTACACAGAACAGTTGTGGGTGGTGGGAACTGTTGGCAGTTTGTGTGGCATGAATCGTACTTATCATCGAATTCCTGAAAGAATGGTGATTTCTTTTTCTCCCATGAGTGCAGCATCTATCCTCTCTGGTGGTGGTTGTCACATCTCATCCTATGAGTTGTCATAAGATCCAGATGGCACCTAGAAAGCGTTCATTAAGAATCTAGGAGTGGACAAGAGCCATTGTGGCCCTTTATGCTGTAGAAGCGATCTGAGCTGGGAATTGGGCACACAGGTTTTTGTATGGTCTTGCACTAATGACCTGTCTGACCCTCGGCAGACTTAACTCTTCTTTGTTTATCTGTACCAACAGTCTGGGAGTCTGCCTATCTATCTCCTCTGGTTCCAGCAGACCATCAAATGGTGTCCCATACATGAAAGGACTCTGGGGAGCGTGAACAGCCACAGCTGCTCACAGTTGCAGCACGGTGGGCTGGCACTGAGCAAAGTCCCAGGACAGCAGACTAAAGTGGATTCTTGAATAGGAGAGTCACAGGATGAAGGCAGGCTCAGAAACTATCCTGACAGCAGGAAGGAGGGAGACAGTACTCTACATTTAGGGTGAATGGATTAGCAGGAAAACTTCCACTTTTTTTTCAAATGGTAAAAAAAAAAAAGGTGACAACACATTCATGGTATTACTGAATAACCCATCTAGCCTGTAGGTTTGTGAATCTTATGTATAAGGCAAATTTTAGGCTGCCCAAGTACCCATCAGCAACACCTACTATGTTCTAAATGTTAGAGAACAAAGAAAATAGGAGTTGGCCCCTGTTCCTTTGCAAAGAACTCTGAAGAGCAGGAAGACAGGTTGGGGCTGTCCCAGGTCGTGCCGGTGTGCAGGTTCACAGGGTATAAAGGATAGGCACGTGGCTTGTCAGGAGAGGGAAGGAGAGTGGGTATGAAGCTTCTGCTGTACAAAGTGGTTTGCAGTTTTGAGGGAGATGTGGAAGATTTTTTCAGTTTTAGGAGAAGTGGAATGACACAGTTTAGCACGGAATATACTTTTGTTTTTTCAGATAGTCATTTTCAGTGTCCAATTTCAAAATCAAATGCCCTAAGTGTGGCTTTGAGAATTACCAATTAATTTGCCAAATACTAATCCATAGGTTGCTGGAGGTCTGTTCTCTGAGCCCGTGGTATATTAGGGCCACATCTCTTTTTCCCATGAAAGGGAATTGTCCATAGGGTGAAAGTCCTGTGAGCACTGATTTCCACGTAATGAATAAGGAAGAACTGAACAAGGGATCAGAAATCAGTTTGCAATCAGACCATTTCTGACTTTGTATGACTCGATTTAGGATTTTTTTCGGTGTTTTGACTTTAGAATGGTTCATTAGGTGTACTTATACAGTTTCATTTTTCACTGTCAGTACAGTAGAGTAAAAGCTACCTGAGATACTCAGGACTTTATTATAAAATAGGCTTTGTGTTGATTATTTTGTCCATTTGTAGGCAGATGTAAGTGTTCTGGGCACTTCTAAGGTAGGTAGGTGAGGTATAGAAACTGCATTTTCAACTTATGATGTGTTTGTCAGCATTAATCCCATTGTAAATTTGACTATTCTGTTATATACTGAACTCAGCACCATTTAAGTGGAAGTTTCATCTATAAGCATATATTTCTCATTGTGTTGTAAAACTTGGACTGTTAAAGAGATCAGTTTGGGAGACATTGATTTAAGAAACTGTTGCATGGTTGTATGGTACTGACTTTGTAAATAATTGATCAGACTAAACTTATAACTTTAAAAACTATTTAAATAGGTTCAAAGTACAGTCAAAGCCTATAGGGAAGGCAAGTTTTATAACTTTTTCACATAATTATACATCTTAGTAACTTTGTAACTAGGTAATAAAATCTAAGCAGTTACTTTAGCCAAAAGAGGTCACCAGTTTCTTGTATTAGTTAGGGAAATTGGGGAACAACTTTATAAAGCCATAATTAGAATTTAAGTTTCTGAGGGGACTCAAAGAGCTCTGTTTTGATTAAGTGGATACCAACCATACCCCATCTTTTCCCACATCTGGGTGTAGAGAAACTGCCGAATTTGACCACCTTAGCTGTGAAATTCCACCCAGAGTGCGTGCTGTCCTGTTGCAGATGAATGGGCTAGTGTCTCCTTTGCACGTAAAGAACTTTACGTTTGACATTTCACCAGTGGTAAACCTGGTACTATCGTGCTTCATGGAAATAAGCTCATGGAGCACTAGCTTTACAGAATAAACATGTAAACATCTTAATGCGATAAGTGCTATTCTTGCATTGGATTATGAAGTGTTTACATATGATTTGCATGTAAAAGAGAGTTTGCTGCACACAGAGCTGTGTTTGTGACAAACACTGTGTAAGTTTATCTTCTGTAAGTTAAGTCATAAACTCTTCTTTCCCCAAAATACAAACTTACTAGGGTTTTGAATTCTCAGTCTAAAAGGATGGCTGTTTAGACCCGTTAGTGGTTCCTCGCTGCTCTTAGGCCATGAGCAGATCATTCTCGAGCCATACCGCGCTCCCTGTGGAATCATTCTTCAGTTCCAGCAGCGGGGCGGGAGCAGCCTGGCTGCTTTGCATGTGCTTTACCTGTCTAGAGCAGTCTCCTCTCCCTTCCCTTTGTATTTAGACTTAAGTTCATTTTTACATTTTTATATCTCCCTGTTATTATAATCTACATATTATAAATAATCATTTTTCAATTCTACCCATGTGATTCTTTGACATCTTTCTCCCAATGAAAATGAAACTTCAAAAATGAAGTTTTTATCCCCATGATGTCCCAGGCATGTAGTAGTACCTGGTGCCTGCTAGGTACTCAGTCTATGATTGTTGAATAGATAAAGGAATGCATTGTTTAGTCCAAGTTAATGTATATGGTTAAATTTTCTGTTCCTTTCTCTCCACATACAAAAACAATTGATAAAATTTTTCCTCCAAGGTAACAGTCTTAGAATTGACAAAGTGACCCACCAGGCAATTTTTTTCCAGTGTCATTTTTTGCAGCCCACAAAATTGAGCCCATTTCCTGGGATTTGACCTTCCAGTATGGCTTGCCGTACAAATTACAGGGTTGTCAGTGTTTATACTGAGCCTACATCGTTTACTCGTTTTCTTCCCCAACTTTCTACCAGCTATTTTGATTGCTGCTTCAAAGTATCAGGTACATTTCTACCAAATGACTTCTCTATGCTGAATGAAGTTTGTCTGCAGAGGCAGACCAAACAATAAAGTTATAACAAGTAGCTTTTCTTGACGGGAGAGGCAAGATTCAACATGTGTTTCTATTCCTGTCTAGTCACTTTTCTTCCTTCTCTTCCTGTTTTTTTCCTTCCTGGCTTCCTTAGACCAGAGGTTTCAGGCTCTAGGTTGATAGGGACAAAACAGTGAGGCAGAGTTCTAAACGATACCATCTCTTCTTTCTTTGACTGAAAGTTTCATAAGTACTAAATTAAAAACATGAAAGGAAAAGCAGTTATAAATATAAACAACTTTTTAGCATGTAACATCACCTGCCTGACTCTTCTCAATTCGTGTAGATTTAGCAGGCAGACACAGTGGTTTTTAGAATAAGATTAAAGGCAGAGACAAATACTGAGGTAACATTTATGCTGCAAGTACCGTTTTACTAAGCATGAACAATTTTAGCCATTTTTATAGCAAGACAATCAAATTATGCATTAGACTCAAAGTGAACACACATAAGTATTTTCTTTCTTTCTTTCAAGATGCTTTGAACTTGTTCATTTGTTGGTCATATGATCCCACACGTGACCCTGGCTTACCTAGTGGGCAGTACTCTTCAAAGATTAATGGATGTGTACACACTTGGGGAAATAATTGTGTAAATCTCTCTTTCTTATTCCTCACGCCTATCACAATGTGAAAGAAGTGAGATATAGAACTGATTCTTCACTCCTAGTACAGTGGCTCTTTTGCCTGCTAATATCATTAGTTCTTATTCAGGCATCTGTCTCTGCAGGAGTTTCCTTGTTGGCTTCATTCTTTGATACCACAGTACTACTAGTGGACCAGTCTAAGCATGTGTTCTTCTAATGAAGCTTCTTAATTATCTTTTTAGAAAAGAGATGAGCAAAGACGGGTTATTTTTATCTGTATGGGAGAAGTTCGTTGCTTGCCAAATCTTTCTGTCAAAAGCAGCATGATATTAAGGGCTCTTAGCTGTTTCAGTCCAAGTAATTTTCATGGAGGCTCAAAGAAACTTGTTTTGTTTTGCTGGAAGGAGGGAGAGAGGCTGCTGTTGGAAATCAGTGACCTTTCATGTTTGCAACATGTACTGTTTTCTTTTACAACTTATAATTTCTTTATAAATGATGTGAAGCTGGTTGCTTGGAAGTTACATATAAAAATTGGTATTTCCTGAGACGAGGTCAGACACTAATATTCAATACACTTATAACGCTTGATGCATGTTTGTGTGGAATGACCACAAATAGCAATTGCTAGTTGCAGTCACTGAGTTGGACTTAAGGGATATTGTCAGAGCGATGCATGTTAAGAAAAGAGGGCACTGCAGAGTAAAAAATAGTTTCAAATTAAGTTTCAGTGGACATACATACCTCTCTAGTAGGAAAACGCTGCATGTACAGATTTTTCTGTAAATAGCCAATAGTGCTATTTAAATCACAACTGCAAGGCCATGAGCTACCTGTGTCATCTAGTACAGGAGGTAGGATACAGTTGAAACTATTGACAGATTTTTTATTACTCATCTAGGACTCCATTGGTTCAGGAATTCATTTGTGGAACAACCAGATATTCTAATCTCTCACAAAGAATATTCCATTCTGTGGTTTTCTTTTCAGACTTTAGAAATAAACTAGCACCATTTATATCCACGTAAAAATACATGAGTGCTTTTGGGACATTTAGAGTTTCTGAAGGTGACAGTAAATCAAAAAAAAAAAAAATCACCATCATATGAAGTGGTTGTATCAGAAACCTTGTCAATTATATTTTACTGTTGATAAATTAAACCAGTTTGACCTTCAGAGCCTATGTTCCAAGTAGTGTATCAGAACATATAAGCACATTTCTAATGTGTGAGGTTAGCAGATCCGTTTTCCTAGTGATTGAGGGGCATAGTAAAATGCCGGATTGGGCTCTTTTGGTTAGTAGCATCTATCCCAGCCTATACTCCATGCCTTAAAAGTCCCCCCATCTTTCAAACACAAAGCACAGTAATAATGGAGAAGGTGAATGGGTGTTCCCAGAGCTGACCCAGGTCCCAAGGTCAGGAGCTGCAGAGCTAGAAACCTGGCCTGTAGTCAGGGGAGTTGAAAAGCTCAGCCCGTGTTCTAGAAACCAGAGGAAGAAAGGGGCTCTACTCCTTCAGCTGGTGTCTAGGCAGGTCATCACCTTGAAGACATCAAACCAACTTCTGTTCTCTGTATTAAATTGAGAGCCTCCTGCCTGTTCTTTTGTGGTTTTTTTTTTTTTTTTTTGTACCAGGGATTGAACTGACAACCTTGTGCTTGCCAAGCAGGCACTTAGGCCACTGAGCTAACTTCCTGGCCCTTGGTGCCTGTTCTTATCTGCCCCTTAGTCTTTCTGCCCCTTTAGTCTTTCTACTACCTGCTGCCAGAGCAGCCATTGTGTAATGCACAGGTAATGTTGTTAGCTGACATTTGAAATCAGCTGGTCCCTCCACACAATGGATTTTTGAGATAAAAGTCAAGTGACTAAGATGGCTTCCAGGTCTCTGACCTAATCTCTCTTTAGCCACCTTACTCTTGAGATTTGTGTTTCTCTAATCCTTACTCATGCATTCCATACTACAGCCATCAAGGAAGTATTCTTTCATTGCCTCAATGGAAAGAAACTTTACTCTGCTCTCACTTGCCCGAGGCTTCATGTATGTATTTGTTCCTGCTTGGAGAACACTAGTCTTCCCTCTCCCTTTTCAGTGCTTTGTCCTCTAAGCCTCAGTGTAGTCATCCTTCCTGTGGGAAATTTTGCTTTCTCACCTACAGCCCTCCCACTCCTCTCTGAAATCTGCCCTTTCAGCTTCCTCTGCTCTTTCTTCTTTCCTTCTCATAGTACTCACCACACTGTTGACCTCTCCTGTTGGTTGGCTATGCCCTCTCCACAAGACTTCAGTCTCCTTGAGGTCAAGGGCATCTCCATCTTATTCATGGTTGGATCTCTCTGCAGTACTCTGAGTAAACATCATCAAAAGAAAATGGTAAGCTGTGTTTGACTTTGCACTTTAAAGCATTTTGGTAAAGTTGGTTGAGCTGGAATTGGCAACAAAGTGAAGCATGATTGTTGGAACTAAAAAGCCAAGGCTATGTAGGACTTCTTATTTTCCTGCGGCCTCTTAAAAGCCAGAGGGAACTGTGTGTGCTCCCCACCAACCATGCCCTCAGGTCTGTTGGTCTACGAGGAACTAATTATACTTCACCTCAGCAATGATTTGACCATAGAACTCCCTGTACCATCAACAGAGACAAAATGCTCAGTCTCTAAAAATGAATTTCCATGAAGCCTTCTAATATGTCTAAAACCATACTGTAGTTTTTGAACAATGGAAATATGGCATTTTCAATAATTAATGCAAAAGGTATTTGCAGTTTTGTTTTTATTCATGCATTTCACATTTCTTGCCAAAATATTAACTGTAGTGCCTTTTAAGGTTTTGATCTATTTTGGCAATTATCCATATTTGGAGAAAAATGAAAGCTGGGACTGAATTGAATCTTTGTCTTCTGGAAATGGCTGTTTGTAATCCACTTTCTGAAATACGTTTAGTTTGAGAGTTTCAGAGGATAAAAGCATTTTAAATCCAGTTTTTAAAATGTGGTTGCCTCCCTTTTTAAAAATTCCTTTCATGACATAAAGCAAGTTGTTTTTTTGTTTTTGTTATTTGTTTTAAACTGCTATGTATCAGGTGGTTATTACCAGTTAGGCTAAGAGCTAATAAGAAGCTGACATTTGGATTTAATTCAGTTCCTTTAGGACAGATTTGAATTTTTGTGATACAGGAGCTGTCATCCTGCCAGTTGTGAGGGATTTTTGTACTGGGCCGTGGAGCTGAGAGCGCACTGTGCACGCTGCGTCTCTAACTGAGCACTTTCCCACCACAGTTAGGAGCTGTACGGGTCAGGAGACGGCTGGCTTTGGCTGGAGCAAGCTCTTACTGCAAGGAAAATTTTATTCGTCAGTCAAGTAATTGGCAGTTTTAATACCTTGTTCTTAATTACCTTATAAACAAATGAATATATAAGCCAAAGGTTGTATGGCCTGTTATCTAACTTCTAATTCAGACCCTTGTTTGATCAGTGTAATGGACACCTGTGCTACTCCCTCTTATGAAAGAGTCATTTGCTTCATTTATTGCAAAAATCTACAGCTGAGGATTTCTTGTTGTTGTTGTTAAATACTGTGTAAGAGTAGCTTTACTAGCCACAGAGCCTGAGGACTAAACCTGATGTGGTTTGAAAGAAGATGTGACTAGGGACTGGAGAAAGGGGACATTTGGACACTTGAGGTTACCTCAGTTGGCGAGAGGACACCCTCGGAATACAAATGTTGGGTTATGTATTTAAATTTCTAACCCCCAAGTGTGGTTTTGTTTAATTCACACACCCCAACCCTAAGGCCTTGTGGCTTGTCTCTTGGACTGAATCCATCTCCGGGACCTAGAAATTGACTAATTGTCTCACTTGTGTTACCCTGTACCTCACAGCTAGATCAAGGGGTTTATACACTGGGGAATCCAGATGTGGGAAATGGTCACAATCAGAGGTCATAGCTGACTTGAATATAAACAAACTCTGCAAGACTTTACAGGAATATGATAAAGTATGACTTGTAAATAGGACTGCTTGTCTTTTATTTTTTAAAATGGGCTATTATCATAGAATATGATTCTTAAGATACACACTTTATGCTTGTTATCTAGAACATGATTATTTTTAAAAATTGTGTTAGATTATCTGCTGACTTGAATTTTAAAGATGAGAAAAGATATCCCCAGAGTTCTTACAAATAATATATGGTGAGTTTTAACATTATTCTGAATAATTTTGTTAAGTTTTTAAATATAGACTGGGTGGCCCATTTTCTCCTGCTTGCTGTTCTCTCTTGTGGAGGTAAGAGCACCTGCCATTTGCACGTATTCAGGAAGTGAACCTTCGACTGGGTGGGTGCTGAGCACAGGCAAACTCCTCACGACCTCTCTTACCTGTGCAGTGTGGAGGCGGTGATTGGGAGGGGCCCTGTTCTGGGACATTCGTAAGTGTTGGCATACTGATGGTTCAGCAAGCCAGAATAGGTTCCACATCAGTTTGAGACCAGAAATTCAGCATTTTTGCAAGGTGAGAAGTATTAGAACTTCTGGCAGTACATCTCCAGTAAGAATGTAATTATCAAGATATCCTTGATCCTCTGTATTGTACAAAACAAAGCCTTCAGTGATTGGTTTGGGACCAGTCCAGACTTACTCTGTGAAGCGGCTCAGAAGTGCTTAGACTTGTTATGTGAAAAATCCCCCTAGTTTCCTAATTTTAAAAGCACATGTCATATCTATACCAGAGAAATTATTTTATGATTAAATGGCATAATACATGAAACGTGTAGGGTTCAGTATCTAAAATGTGCTCAGTGTTACTAGATTTCACACACATTCTAAGGCAGATATAGATATTTCCTGATTCCAAGAAACTTGCAGTCTGGCAGAGAAGATCAGTTGTGCACATGGTCTGTCAGAGTGCAGTGTACGGTTTTGTCAATATATCTGAGGTGTACCTAACTCAGGATCCTCCTAATGTGTTAAGAGACCTATGCTAAAGATCTTAATAAACTCAAAGAACTATAGAAATCTAGATTTTAGTAAGAGAGATGCACATATGAGATATAGTCTCAGGCTAAGGAAAATATACATGAGATATGTTTTCTAAGTTTTCATATTAAGTGAAAACAACTGCTTACTATAGAAACACAAGCGTGTGACTTTTGTATGATAGAGTTCTTATAACTTTTAGCTTGTCTCATTGTTCCCTAGGATGGAAAGAGATGATCTTTTTATGATTTGTAGGTGGGGTCTGATAACCTTCCCAACTTTTCTACTTTGGTGTGTTATTTTCCCCTCCAAATGATGTTCTAAAAAGACCAAGCTGTTTGATCTAATATCACAGTTGAGATGGCTTGCACATCTGTTTGATTGCTGTTTTCTAACAAAGCTATTGCTTAATGCTGAATTTCCCCTTGAGAGCTAGTGTCAAAGACCTGTTAAGAGTCTTGAGCTGGCTTCTTTTTATTTCCTTCTTCATGCCCCCTTCTCAAGTCTAGCAATACTCACCAATAGAACTGTCCATGACCCGGCAAATAGTCTGTATGTGCTCTGTCCCATTTGATAGCTACCAGGTATAATAGGCTGTTGAGCTCTTGAAATGGGAGTACCATAACTATAACCATAAAACTGAGTTCTAACATTTCTTTACATTTGGAAGAGCCACGTGTGCTAGTAACTGCCATGCAGTTTAGGATTGTCAATGTCCACACGTCTTAAATGAGCTGTGGCCAGGGCATATTTAGGTGGCTGTGCTCTTGTGTAATACTTTTAAAATATTGAAAGCCCTAGAACTTCATCATTGATACAGAAACCTCTGGTAATACATTGAATGTTACTATCATTAAAACAACCATGATCTGTCTCTAGCATAGCTCTAAAAAAGCCCAGCCCAATGAGTGTTTGAAGTTCATTAGCACCTATGGTTTGGGTACTTTGCAAGAGAAAAATCAGATTAGAAATCAAGAAGAGAAATAGGGAGTTACTACATTAGTACCTGGTAGGTACTTGGTAGGTACATTAGTACCAAGTAGGCACTTGGTATGAGATGTTTCACCTACCATTTAAAAAGAACTAAGAAAAATAGCATTAAAATAAATCAATTTAGATAGTCACTTCTAAATTATATCACAGATTTATGTAGGAATGGTTTTTGTATAGTGTAATAGTGTATCATGATTTATGATTTAATAAATTAATGTAGCCATGGTATTACTGTTTAACTTTTAAAACTACTATTTATATCAGTTTTTCATATTTTATTTAGAGTAGTTTTTCATATTTCTGAAGAACAGGTTAGAAATAAAAACTATTTTCTCCTTTCAGTTTATTGTAACATAAAACCTGTTATCTATGATGCCTTTTAATCTTAGGGCTGGAAACAGGCTTGCTGAGATATTACCCGAACATTTGAAACAATTTCAATCCCTTGAAACTTTGGACCTGAGCAGCAATAACATTTCAGAACTTAAAACCACATTTCCACACCTTCAACTCAAGTATCTGTAAGTGAAGTGTTTTTTTTTTTTTTAACCAGAAATTTTCACCTCTGATGAAAATTATCACATCACAGTGAAAAGAAAAACAAATTAAATACAATTCTGCCTGTTTTACTGCTGATGAATCAAAAAATGTAATTTCTTTTTGCCTTGAAATTTGTTACAATTCTGAATAATCAAAATTGTCACTTTATTCTGTATTTACGTTTCTGGATTATAAACAATTAGATGTTCTTTGCCTAAAAACTATATGGTGTAAAAATACTTTTTAAAAAATACTCAAAAAAATAAGATGAAACCATGGCTGTTATTTAAATAACAAATTTCACAAAAAGTAGATATGTATCTGTAACAAATTTTTATAACTTTCAAATATCCTAGTCAATCTTTGTCTAGTAGTATGTGTGAATCTGTGTTTTTTCTTCTTTGGTGTTGTAGATGGAACCCAGGGCCTCACACATGCTAAGTCTGTGCTCTACCATTGAACTATACCCACAGCCCAGCCTGTCTGTCTGATTATTAATCAATATTTCCCCTCAAGGAATGATTTTAGGTAGCCATTGGTTAAGTCTCTGGAGATTCTTTATAATAGAGGTTATATGCACTTTAACTTTCCAAAAAATAAAAGTAAAAATATAAAAAAACAGAGAAACTCATCTGCAAACTTTCAACAGGTATATCAATAGCAACAGAATCACATCCATGGAACCTGGGTACTTTGACAACTTGGCCAATACTCTCCTGGTGTTGAAGCTAAACAGGAACCGGATCTCAACAATCCCACCCAAAATGTTTAAGCTGTCCCAGCTGCAGCACCTGTGAGTCAAATGTCATCATCCCCTCCGAACTCTTGGTGTCTGTATACTGAAGTCCTCTTTGTTGGCAAAAGGAGCTTAGAAACAGGCCTGTAGCTGCCTTTCCTTTGAGAGCTGGGGTTATAAAATCTCTTCACTGGAAAGAGCTGCCAGCCACTGCCTGACAAGACACGTTAGATTGCTACAGACAGAGCTGGAGCAGTGTCATCATTGAATGGCCCCCTTGCAAAGGTGCCATTGTGGTACTGAGGAAATCGCAGGAGCTCTCAACAGCTGTGGTTTATGAGAAGAATGCCAACAGCTCCGGGAGGCTCTGATAGCTTAAGTGGCTATAAAGAACTGTCTTGTTAATAATGGTGGAATGATCTGTGAACAGACTCCCGCAATAGTGGTTTTCAACCTTGGCTGCACATTACAGAGACTCGGGGAGCTTTTAAAAATCCCAATGCCCAGGCCACACCCTAGACCAATTACATTAAAACTTCTGGGAGTAGGATCTAGGCTTCCATAAATTTTAAAACTTCCCAGGTGGTTCCAGTGTGCAGCCAGTAGTTTCTTAAACTACTGTGTATAAGAAAGCGTTCAACCTAAAACTGAATTGCATTTACTGACTTTATAGCGGATTGAGCAGGATATCCTTGGTTGCTATGCTCGTGAATGCACCTCTTGTTTTACTGTAATATTTAATGTCCTCATTCTGATCATGTACACACAAATATTGATTCGTTTGCTTCTATGCTGAGTGGATAATGGTTTAAAAATTAAAGTGCAGTCTATTTTCAATATTTTGTTATTCCAAAAATGCATCACACGTTTCTGAGAAATTCACTCAGTGCTAACAAATTGAAATTCTTCTCAATAAAAATGTCTCAAAACTTAAAATACTCTAAGTAATTTAACACTGACTAGGTTAAATATATGATAATAATGGCATATTTGATTACTACCTCTAGAATTGAATTGTCAGTGAAGTTGTTTAATTGCAATATCCAATACAGTGAACTGAACAGAAACAAGATTAGAAACGTCGATGGACTCACATTCCAAGGGCTTGGTGCTCTGAAGTCTCTGAAGATGCAAAGAAATGGAGTAACAAAACTGATGGATGGAGCTTTTTGGGGGCTGAGCAACATGGAAATCTTGTAAGTGGGTTATCCTGGTTCCCACTCAGGTGGAATGACCGTAGAATGCTCAGTGAGCATTCAGTGTCTCTTACTTGAAATCATATGCTTATCTTCTAATATACGATCTTATTTGTAATATAGTGTTCAGTTTTGTTTCAGGTAACCTATTTGAGAGTATATAACCATATAAATTTTATAAGCAAGTCTTTATATAGTGTGTTTTGCTGATGTTTTCATATAACAAAAGCTAGTAACAATAGGAATATGTGATAGTTTGTAATCATGTGTCCCCTTTGAAGAGACTAGATAATAAACTCTGGATCCTGCCTTTGATTCTTATTGTGAATGTAGGCAGCTGGACCATAACAACCTCACAGAGATTACCAAGGGCTGGCTTTACGGCCTGCTGATGCTGCAGGAGCTCCATCTCAGCCAGAATGCCATCAACAGGATCAGCCCTGATGCCTGGGAGTTCTGCCAGAAACTCAGCGAGCTGTGAGTTGCCTTTTATTCTCCTCAGATTCACGAAGCAGGGATCATGCCAGAGCATGAGCTTCTTACCACTGATCTGTGAAATTTTCATAACAAAGTTTCCAAGGTGACAGCTTTTTTCAAATGCAACCTCACATATTTCTGTTGTGATAGGTTGAAGCCCACTTTAATGTTGCAGTTCAGGGGCACATTGGCAAACATAGAGCTATGTTTTGTTTTTTTTTTAATTACTCAGATTAGAAATAATGTTTAGCAGGGTATTGTTAAGGCAGAATTCTAAAGTAAGGATCATGGTAGTTACATTACCTGGGTTTTTGAAAATAAATCATGGCTATGAATGGAAAAACAAAGCCTATTTTTTTAAATTTCTTTTTTCTTTACAGGGACCTAACTTTCAACCAGTTATCGAGGTTAGATGATTCAAGCTTCCTTGGCCTAAGCTTACTAAATACACTGCACATTGGGAACAACAAAGTCAGCTACATTGCTGATTGTGCCTTCCGGGGGCTTTCCAGTTTAAAGACTTTGTAAGTTACACATTTTGCTCTTAGTATACCAACCTAATTGGTTCCTAAAAGTGCCCACTTTCCTCCCAGCAGCTTTTCTTTGTTGTCAAGGCAATGTGTATAGCCTCAAAAGTATCATCTTAATCTTTCCCAGAACAGTTTGATTAAAATGGATCCATTTCATCCATATGTGTTTCTTAAAGGGATTAAAAAAGACAGTGATCAGATTGTGTGGATGATTATCCTTCTTAGCTTTCTCAGGATCTCCAGGAAGTCAGTAACTGCTTAGATGGAAACAATTTTAAATCCATTGATTTTTCTTTATAAGGTACAGATTAAAAACTAGGTAGAGCAAGAATATATACAAAAAGCAGTGAAGGAAGATCCCTGTTAGGCAGTCACATCCATAACCTGATCTCTGCCCCAAGCAAGAGAAGAAGTTGAATTAGTTGTGCAATGGGCTTTTGATTTTTTTGCACTGTCAGAAATTTGTGCTCTATGACCTGTTGTGAGCATTATGTAATTGAAAGGCATGCTGTATGCTTTGGCGAAATCTTACTTGTGTGGTTGGAACTGCGGTTTTAAAGTTTAATGTAGTTTTCAAACTGTTCAATCTTTCAGAATTTAGTCATCGTAATAGAAGAATTAACAGGGCTGGAATCAACCATCTTGATTTGGGGCAAAAACTTTAAATGTTGTTAAGAGAAGAGAGCAGAGTGTTAGACGGATGGTAGAAAAATAAGAGCTTATTCCTGTACTTTGAAAGGGGTGGAGACGATGGGGGAATTTATTACAAATTACATGCCACCTGGGTGGTCATTTTAGATT
This sequence comes from Hydrochoerus hydrochaeris, assembly GCA_004027455.1. Taxonomy (NCBI): domain Eukaryota; kingdom Metazoa; phylum Chordata; class Mammalia; order Rodentia; family Hydrochaeridae; genus Hydrochoerus; species Hydrochoerus hydrochaeris. The sequence goes on along the minus strand of PVLA01004409.1, from coordinate 85,208 downwards.
TCTGACACATATCTCTAAAGAGAATGCTTTTTTTTTTAAAATTAGGGATCTGAAAAACAATGAAATTTCATGGACTATTGAAGACATGAATGGTGCTTTCTCTGGGCTTGACAAACTGAGGCGGCTGTGAGTATAATTTCCTTATAGTTGGGTTCACTTAAAATTTCTGTCTTAAGTGATGTCAACTCTGTGAATTGACATCATGGGATTAAAAGTAAGTGTGTAATCAGTGTGGTTTGCCACCCTTTATTATTTCCCCTGAGTGCTACTCACAGGCACTTTGAAGTGGACTGATCTAGTGTCCATTGACAATGCTGCAGTCAGCTCCAAGGATGTGAGATAAAAATATTTTGAATTCAGCTCTAAAAAGTCTTACAGATGGCCATGATATACTTTAATCTGATGGTAAAGTCATCTCCAGATGAGGAGGGAAAGGAACAAATCTCCACTAATAGTTGATTTGTTGGAAATACTTTCCTTAAAATATAGTTATCAGTCTGTTCCTAAAAAAACTTTGAAAAGCAGCGTTATAATCAGAACTCACACATGCCATTTTTGCCAGATTCTCTTGTTAAATTCTTTGAAAACCATGTTAAACTGTAATATTAAAAGTAGATGGCATGGCTACCTTTTTACAAAATGTGTTGTTGAATTGGTAAAAATGGAATTATTCACAAATAATTTAAAAAGCAATTTGTTTTGTAAGTGTTTGAACCCCCGAAATGGCTTCTTTTACATGAACTGTTCAGTATGTTATTGTTGTTGTTCTTTTTTCTCCCTAGAACACTCCAAGGAAATCGGATTCGATCTATTACCAAAAAAGCCTTCACTGGCTTGGATGCATTAGAACATCTGTGAGTAGATGGAATTTAGTTACCCTAGAAGTAGTTTAAGGTGAATATTTAGCCATGTGTCATGAAAGACAAAATAAGCTGAACTGTAGTTTAGTGGCAGTCTCCTGGTGGTACCATAAATTATATTTACACATCTACCAGCCTTCTTTCTTTGTATCTGTGTGTCTGCCTACCTATTTGCTTATTTCCCTATTTCCCTACCCATCTGTATGGAAGTTTATATGTATATGTTTATCTATGCATTTAAGTAAATTTCAGTAATTCATTGTTAGATTTTCTTCTTATCAAGTACTGATATATTTAATTTTTTTAAAAGCCTACCTCATATCCTGAATTTATTACGTTAGACATTGTGCCAAGTATATCTTACTTGATCCTTGTAAGAATGCTATTCACTAGGTAGAATTATCTTTATTTCTGATACCACTGAACAGTTAAAATGACTGGAATGTTAAAGATCAAAAAGACACCTCCTCATAATCCATAAGTGACAATGGAGGATTTAAATACTATATTGAGAATTTTCATTGCTGATGCTTAATATAAAATGCATAACCTCACTACCACCACCACCACTACTACCACCATCATTCTTTGTCATTGACCCATCAGTTACTGACCCATCAGTCTGGCAGAGATAGGACTCGAGGCAGAGCTATCTCTGCCTGCATGGAGTCCCTGCATCACTACAGTTCTTGCCAGACCAATCTCTGTCCCTAACCAGCAACTCCTGGCACATACATCTGAAATGAGACTTAGGGGGTTAAAGATTTTCATCCACTGAAAGAAGAAAGCTAGCTGATACATCAGGAGGAGCTGAAACTTGCCTGAATATTGTGTTTTGACTAATCGAACCAACAAACCACCAGTATATATTTTATATTCATATTGTAAAATTACAAATTAATATATGTGTCTACTTGGATTCTTAAGGAATGCTTCTGGCCAGAAGTTTTAATGTCTTTTAACTTGGACAAAAGAAGCGATCATGTAAAATACCCATATGTTTCGATCACTCCTTTGGACTTTGTATTGAGAATGAAGATTTGAGTATTATCTATAAATCATCTTTGTCATTTTCTTACTGCATCAGTTAGTTTGAGGAAGATTTAGATTCCTAGACCTGACAGTACAGCAGGAAAAATGGTAGTAGAATGATTCTGGAAAGCTATTTTGGAAGGGTGGGCTTGTATTGCTGCACTTACTGAAACATTGTTTTCAAAGGAAAACGAGCCAGTGGCTTTGTCATCTGGCCCATTGGATTTATGGGAAAATGGAATTAGCCTTCCTTTATTCACCTAGCTGCTTTCCCTACCCAGGCCTGGCATCTTCTTTCTTTTCTCCTGTTGCTGCTTGCCTGTTTCAAAAATCCCTTTTGTATGTTTTGACCTCTGTAAAGAAACCATAGCAATCATCATGGATAGTACTTTAGTTTAAGCTGATTATAAGTGTTGTTTAGAAGTAAAGTCAGCCCAGAATATTTTTTTAAATGTCCTATGTAGAGCATTTGTTTTAAGAATCATTTCTTGTCTGAACATCTTCCTGCCTTTATATTAGTGAGTTGTGTGTAGCAGAATTATGCTAGTGTGTAAACAGAATTATGCTAGTGGGTCTTACTTTCCCCTTTGAGACTGAACTACATGTAATGCCATCTTCTTTTGGGATGCTTTAAGGATAAATGATATGTCACTTAACAGAGTGCATGTCATAGAAAGTGTTCTATGAATGCTCTTTTAAAAAACAGAGCTATGAGAAACTTTGTGTATTTAAAAGTTAAGCAGTAGTTACCAATTGAAATAATGAGAAATATACTAAAATAATATAGCAGAACAAGTTGGGGCCTTAGGAGTCAAGTAACCTGTAAGTGATTAAAAAAAAAAAAGTGACACTCCACAGAATCTGTGTCTGAGACAAATATCCTTGAGCCTCAATCCAAGTTTTATGGTAGGCTCTTCCTGGAGTTGCCTGCTACATTCATACATTTCAGCACTCGGAGCATTTGCTTGGTGAATGGGATGGGCAATATGGCCCAAAGTTTGTCTAAAGACACAAAATGACTGCAATGTTCCCTGGTATGTTTGACTTGGCTGTTTTTCAGAGACCTGAGTGACAACGCCATTATGTCTTTACAAGGCAATGCATTTTCACAAATGAAGAAGCTTCAACAACTGTAAGTTTTTCTTTTCCTTCCAAGAGTTTCAAATAAGGATAGAAAACTGTCATATGCTGTTGTCATTCTAGATTCTATGTGTCTATAAAAAATGTCTAGCACATCTTAACCTTACTTAATTTTTATACCAGAAAGCAAAAGGAATTGGTTGTTTTTTCCCTTCGTTGCAGCATGGAGCTTCTTTTTCTTTGTGTTTTGAATTTACACTTTAAATTTGTGAAGTCAAAGTATAGTAAGAGACCTAAATATAGTAGCAATGTTCTAGTATTCAGAAATTTTGATATATTAGCCCTTCTGCGCTAGTAAGACAAGAACAACAATAATTAAAAAAATATGTACCAGGTATATTTCTTACATTTAAAATGGACCCTGGAATATTTATAACAATTTCTAAATTCATTGCTTCTTTAATTACTTTAGTTTACTTGTAGAAATCCGTGTTTCATACAAAATAAATTGAGTGTAATTACTCTCCTCAGGCATTTAAATACATCAAGTCTTTTGTGTGATTGCCAACTAAAATGGCTCCCTCAGTGGGTGGCTGAGAACAACTTTCAGAGCTTTGTAAATGCCAGTTGTGCCCATCCTCAGCTGCTAAAAGGAAGAAGTATTTTTGCCATTAGCCCGGATGGCTTTGTGTGTGGTGAGTATAAGTATTGCCCTTAACTTTTATTCCAGGTTATCCAAATAACGGTTTTGAACAGACATATGTTCTCTTAATAAAACTTTTATTTCTGCTGAGATAGTTGAAAACGGATCTATAGTTTGCTGATTATTCTAATTTTACAGATGGGAAAGAGAGTTCTCTAAAATTTCTTCTTCTTTGCTTTGGCATCAAAGTGTTTTGGTGGAAAGAGAATGAAATTGGATCTTGGGAGAACTAGAAGACATTTCACTGAGATTCCCAACATCTACCAGTCTGTGCATCCATGAAGTGGAGGCTCTGCTACTTGTTTTAAGATTTATTGGCTCTTTTTCTCTTTCTTTCTTTCTTTCTTTCTTTCTTTCTTTCTTGGTAGATGGGGTGTTAATTGCTGCCTTTGTTGATTTTGATACTTAGGATTGATACTGGTTTCTTAGTTTTGCTCTTCCTTATTTGTGGGAAACATGGAAAAGATTGCAGTTCCCAATAATGGTACTGCCAAAGGTGGTCCATGAATCTGGAAGTTTCTTAACTGCTTTCTCCTTAACTCTAGGGCTTGTTGAGAGGCTCATAGCAAAAAGAAAATTACGTAGCTAAGGATTTATGAGCTGCTGAAAAATGAGCCATTGGTTGGGCAAAGCATTATAAGTAACAGCAAATTTGAATTTGTTATAAATAATTCTGAAGGCCATTGTTTGGCCCTCAAGAATTTCAGCTTTAAAAATCTTACCCAAACTTCGCATAGCTAGTCAGCAGCAGATCTTCATTAAAAATGTTAACTTTCCATCTCTGACACAGTTTTCTGTCTCCTCCTCTGTCTTGCTATTTACTATTAGTTAGCAAGGAAGCCTTTATAAAAATAAAATCTGTATATAAAACATGAAATCAAAATTTGCTTAAATTTAAGCCTCTATGTGAGGGTATTATAGAACCATATTTTACACTGTTGAACTGTATTTCAACACTGCTTGGCCTACAGTATTTTCTTTTTTAGGTTGCAGCCTTAAATAGTGCCAGCAAGTTTCTGGAAGTAAAACCTCTGATGTAGCTTTTGGATGTGAATAAACTTTTGGCATCCATCAGTAAGGGCCTGATTTGTTCCTTTCCCATGGTCCCTATTTCTCAGTTCTCTAATTCCAAGATAGGAACTCTCTTTACTTTGAGACTAATACATCTCTATTGCCATAACTTTTGGACTCCATATCTGGACACTAATTTATCAGATGAGAATTTCAGAATAATGGTACATAAGGTGAAATTACCTTGCTTACAACCCAAAGACGTCACACTGAAAATTCACAGCATTGGAGTTATCAGAGGAGCTCCCCACCCCTCATTCACACACCCTTCCACCCAAAGAATACTAATGCCAGTAAATCTGAGATGATTGTGTCCAGGTTTAGAACATCTCTAAGAAACTGAAATTCTCAAAAGATGTAACTTTTCCAACAAGTAACAGAAAACTGAAAATAACCTTTTGGAATGAAAGAGTTGCTCCGCTCTAATTATAATGTAGCTTTGACAGGGCAGCACAACGAAATGATTGATTGACTGCTTCAAACTCCTGGCCAGAGCAGTGTCTCACAGGGAGACTTGGAGATGCTTTTTTGTTCACTCCAGGATTTTTTTTTTTTTTTGCTTTCCTGCTTTTTAATATTGGTTCTGCTTATGGTAAATGGGGTATTAATTACTGTCTTTGGTGATACAGATTATTATGATTGATGTATACTTTCTGAATTTTATTGTTCCTTATTTGTGGAGAACACGAAAGAAATTGTAGTTTCTGATGGTAGCATTCAAAGATAGTTCATGAGCCTGGAAGTTTAACTGCTTTCTTTCTTTTGTAAAAATACTTGCAATTTTTCATTAGCACATTGTAATTGTGCATATTTATAGAATGCAGGGTGACTTTTCAGTGCATGATTGCAGTGTGTAATGATCAGATCAAGGGAACTGGACCATTCATCACTTCAGACAGACATCATTTCTTACATTGAGAACACTAGAAACTCTCTGCTGGCTCTCTCTTCCTCTCTCTTTTTGAGACTGGGTCTTGATGAGTTGCCTAGGCTGGATTCAAATTTATAATCTTCCTGCCTCAGTTTCCTGAATGCTGGGTTCCAGTCATATACCACCATACCCAGTTGTATTGGTGCTTTTGAAATAATCATTAATTGCTGTCTACCAGTTATCTTGATGCAGCCATCACTCAGGTTTACATATTGTTTGACTTCCCTGTGATTTCTTATCTGCCTTTTTATACCGATATAAAGCACAAGTTTTCTTCAATAAACTGTGGTTTTCCTGATAGTTTCAAATTAAATCTTCTCTCAGGTAATGATGGATAAATATATCACTGTCTCTACCTGACATGAGTAGATGACTTCCGGACACCTTTCTAGGGCATCCTTTCAGCTCAGGACTGTCCATCAGTCTGCACAACATAAGCTAAGGGTTAGACCTGATGTGCTGTTTGTTTTTCATTCCTTAGTGCTCATGTGTGAGCAGCACTTGGACTCTTGAGCCTTCACAATGTTTTATCTCCTCCTCTCCATTTTGAACAGATGATTTTCCCAAACCGCAGATCACGGTTCAGCCAGAAACGCAGTCAGCAATAAAAGGCTCCAATTTGAGTTTCATCTGCTCAGCTGCCAGCAGCAGTGATTCCCCAATGACTTTTGCTTGGAAAAAAGACAATGAACTCCTGCATGATGCTGAGATGGAAAATTATGCACACCTCCGGGCCCAGGGTGGCGAGGTGATGGAATACACCACCATTCTGCGCCTGCGCAACGTGGAGTTTGCTAGTGAAGGGAAATACCAGTGCGTCATCTCCAATCACTTTGGTTCATCCTACTCAGTCAAAGCCAAGCTTACTGTGAATAGTATGTAATTCCCACTTTCCCTTTTGCATTTGGGCATGACTTTTAGAAGCAGGAAGCAATAGTTCTGTCTCTGTCTCATTCTTAACCCTGTGCTTCTCACCTAGCTTTCTCCACTTCTCACTCCATGAAACGAAGACTCGGTTCTTTGTATCTAAGCTGATGATTACTGAGACCTGGCACACTGAATAGTTTTGAGTTTAAATTGTAGGACTGAACCGATTTGCCTGAGAGTTCACAGACAATTATTGAATAAACTTAAAAGTGGCCAGAAGATAGCAAAATGACTTTCAGTGTGAGAATCAGATGACTGGTATTTAATCTTGAATCATTTCTCTACCTGTCACCCTAGGCGAGTTACTTCATCTTTCCATCTCAAATGTAGTTTCCATGTCTTGAAATTAGAAATAACCTCTGCCTTACCTTTGCCAGGAGCATTTGTAAATACTTTTAAAGAAAAGGTAACGGGGGAGGGATTCAGGTGAACTCTTGAGACTCCATAGGACATGTGCCTGTATTCCTTTTGTAATTTCAGTGCTTCCCTCATTCACTAAGATGCCCATGGACCTGACCATCCGTGCTGGGGCCAATGCACGCTTGGAGTGTGCTGCCACAGGACACCCAGCCCCACAGATAGCATGGCAAAAAGATGGAGGCACAGACTTCCCAGCTGCAAGGGAGAGACGGATGCACGTGATGCCCGAGGATGATGTGTTCTTCATTGTGGACGTGAAGATAGAAGACATTGGGGTGTATAGCTGTACAGCTCAGAACAGTGCAGGAAGTATTTCTGCAAATGCAACTCTGACTGTGCTAGGTAAGAGGATTTCTTTTTTTTTAAGAGAAAAAAAATAAAATTTCAAAACAAGATAATACAAGGGTAATGATGGTTAATACATTGCATATTGTTACATTTTTAAATTAGTTTCCCAGAGTACCAGATATTGGCATTTAATTGTCCAGACAATGTTAGCATGAACCTTTCTTTTCAATGAATTAAGAGGAATTAGTAGTATAACTATCTTAACTATCATATAAGAGGATTTCTCTAGACTTGGTAGAGTAAGTCAGTCTTGAAGACACTGGATCATTTAAACGTCCTCTTTCCTAGAAGTCATGGGGAGGGGAGAGGTAGGAAGGCGAGAAATCATAGGGCACAGCCTTCTCTAGAAAGAACGAATGGTTTCCTTGAAGTTTTGAAGTCAGGGAGCTGTCTATGGCCATACCACTCCAAATGCACCTGATCTCACCTGAAGTTAGAGTATGTTATACCTTCAACTCTGCAGTCAGGAAGATAAATCTGCCCTGTGTTTCAAAGACAGTGCTTTCATTTTGGGAGAAATTACCCTCCTCTGCTCTGAATGTCATGCAGTGTTCATGATCTTAAAGCTATAAAGAACCTATAAGAAGGAAAATGTGTGACCATACCGGGAAGGACCTGCTATTTTGTTTACTGAGACGTTCTTACCGCTGCGCAAATCAGTTCTTTTTTATCTTTTACATAAACCAGTGCTGTTTAAAATTGTGAATATTTTATTATTCATGTGTTGTTGAGAGAATGAAAGGAACCTACTAAGACCCCAAATAAGAAAAGTAATGTAGTTTCGGAATGTTACTGTAGACCTGACACTAGGAGGTTTCCCTGTAGCAGGATAAGCATTTAGAGGTTGGGGGGTGTCTCAGCAGTGGAGTCTTGGTATATGTGAGGCCCTAGGGGCCATCCCAGCAGGGCACAAAGAACCAAGGCAACAACTGTTTCAACCATTTACTGCTTCTCTCATCATCGTACCATAATAAATACAAATGTTTTTAAAAGGTCAGCATTCTTATCTTTTTGATCCATGAACACATTCTTGTACTTAAAATTTTTTTTGTTTTCTGTATTTTGTTTTTGTTTTGTTTTGTGACAGAGTCTCACTGATGCGTTAAGTTGTCCTGGCAAGGCTCAAATTTGTGATCCTCCTGCCTTACCTTCCCAGAGCACTGGGATTACATATGTGCACAACTATGTCAGTGGTTTTGTTTTTAAAATTCTTTTATCCCTTGCCTTCCATTTCCTGACTTAAGAGTGAGGGAGCTGTTATGCCTACTGTTGTGAGTAAATGACTGCAGAATGATGAAATCCCAAAGATTGTATTGCTTTTAGGCACTACAGAAGCATGTCCAATAAATTCTGAGAGCCATTTGAATAAATGCAAGTGCTAATCTTGTGATATGGAGACAAGATTTTATTGAGGAAATTAAAAATATAACTTGTCATTTCAGAAACCCCATCCTTCTTGCGTCCTCTGTTAGACCAAACTGTGACCAAGGGAGAAACGGCTGTCCTGCAGTGCATTGCTGGAGGGAGTCCTCCCCCCAGGCTGAACTGGACCAAGGATGACAGTCCTTTGGTAGTGACTGAAAGACACTTCTTTGCAGCAGGCAATCAGCTGCTGATTATAGTGGACTCGGATGTCAGCGATGCTGGGAAATACACGTGTGAAATGTCCAATACCCTTGGCACGGAGAGAGGCAATGTGCGCCTCAGTGTGATCCCCGCTCCTACCTGTGACTCTCCTCAGATGACCGCCCCATCTTTAGACGATGACGGATGGGCTACCGTGGGCGTCGTGATCATAGCTGTGGTTTGCTGTGTAGTGGGCACATCGCTTGTGTGGGTGGTCATCATATACCACACAAGGCGGAGGAATGAGGATTGCAGCATTACCAACACAGGTGTGTAAACAGAAGCTGGCACAGTGTGCAACTGTTGTGTATTTGTGGTTTTGAAGTCATTTTCTTTAAGAATGTGTGTCTTGCTGTCTGAGCCCATCTGAGAAAGGTGTTTCAAGCTGCAGAAATACAGCAGCTAAAAATAATACCCCAGCTTGAATAAAGCTGATGTTTAAAGATTAATACTTTTTGTTAAAACCTCATCAGCACATCCCATTGGCTGCAAGGTAAAATCCCAGTCACGGGGTGAAGTAATCTTACTCCTCTGCAAAGAGATAGAGTTACAAGGTTAGTCTGCAGTGATTATGTGGCAGGTCCTGTGCATGTTTACTTAGGGAAGATTTTAGTTCTGAGTAAAGGAAGGGGCTGTCACTTAACTTACCTATACATCATGTTTAATGCAAGGGTTTAGGTGCTAATCCATGAACATTCTTGAGCCTTTATCTTTTTAAATGTTTGCTTATGAAATTTGGTGGGTGATAATATGAAAAATCAGTTTGTACTTCAAAGCCCTGATTTATCTTCTTGAATAGAGACATCAGGATGGCTTTGCCATAGTACATCTTCCTTTATGTGATTAGTACAGAAACCAGTCTGTATGTTTGTCTGAGAGGATGGGGACCATGGCTGTCCTTGGTTGAGAGAATGCTGTTGTTTAATTGCAGATGAGACCAACTTACCAGCAGATATCCCTAGTTATTTGTCATCTCAGGGGACATTAGCTGATAGGCAGGATGGATACATCTCCTCAGAAAGTGGAAGCCACCACCAGTTTGTCACGGCTTCAGGAGGTGGATTTTTCCTACCACAACATGACAATCCTGGTAAGTGTTTAAAATGACTGTGGGTTATAGTTGTTTTGAAATCATGTGGTAAAATATTCAGATGTAATATTAATTTTACATTAATAAATCGATGCACTAATATTTAGGACCTGGCCCAAGATCACTAAAAAAGCTGAAATTACATACTTGCCTGTTCTCTTAAGGAAAAAAAAAAAAACTTTGTTTCTGATAATAAAACAAGTGATAGTATGAAATAAAATACAATTTCTTCACACAATGTAATATTTCTTATACATTATGAATACTCTTTGGCCTGACTTGTGCTCCTTCCTTAAATGATATTTGTCATTTAAGTAGTTCCATGCACAGTCTCAAAAAACAAATGATTTAAAGTGATTCTGTTGGAGAAACTTAATTCAGCCGCGTGCTTAGGATGTCGTATGGGTGTGCGGATAGTGATGGAAACAGCACAGTGCAGGAGCGGGCCGGGTCCAAGGCCATTCCCTGTGGACCTCGCACAGTCTCAGTGCTGCCTGGCTAGGTGGTTCTGAAGATGAACTTGAAAGGGATAACTACGCAATATTTGCCACATGCCAAGGACTCATGAAGAGGATGCTATTGATGTTGTTTGCAAGCATTTTACCATCTTTTACCACAAGCACTTACTGTGTGCTCTCTGCCAGACTCCATAGTTAAGTGGGAAGTGTATTTGCTTTCACTTTCACAGTTTAAACATGGGTGAGACAAACTATTACAAAACAGTTACAAAACAGTTGGCAAGACAGTGATGGTGTAGAGATAATATTCAGTTAAGACCCATTTGGTGACAAAGAACAGAGACCCAACCTCCTTGAAATGTATTGAGGTTTAGTAAAAACCCAAAAGGTTGGGACTGGGACACAGTAGTGTTGCCTTGGCACTGGGCCCAGAGATGGGTCTGCTCCTAGAGCAACCCTGGAGGCCACCAGGATTGCTGAGTCACTTTCTGCATGTCTGCTTGTCTCTTGGACCTCGACCCACCCTCTGACCAGTCACTTTCTGCCTCCCACGCACATGATCCAACATGACAATCCTGACTTTCATGATACTGCTTATCCTTGGACTGCTGTGTCCACTATTAGCAGACATATCTTTTCGGTGTTGTTTAATAATCCATAAGATGATTTATTTATTTATTTATTTTTACTTTTTTATTTTTCTGAGCTCATCCTTGAGCTGGGAACTGACAGGTCATTGGTCAACTGCCAGTCTCTCATTCTGGTCATCTGTGACATTTTGTAGGAAGGAAACAGTGCCAAAAGTTGTGGTTCAAGCTTTGGCTCTTTCAGCTACAAGATCCACACAGATCTGTTTACCTTAGAAACCAGATTGAGCCAACAGTGTGGCTGACACACCCAGCTCAGTGGTTAAGCAAATCCTCTTTTAGTACACGGTCCCAAATCTACTCAATTGCTAATACATAAGTTGACAAAAAAGCCTATAAACTTATGCAGTTCTTTTCTTTTATACTGTATTCTTCCAAGATATTCATCTACAAGTAGAGGAAATGCTAACATGAGAGAATTCGGGTGGTGGTTGAGTAAAACACATTTATTGACTCAGATTTGTGTTTTAAAGGGATCTGCCATATTGACAATAGCAGTGAAGCTGATGTGGAAGCTGTCACAGATCCGTTCCTCTGTCCCTTTCTGGGTTCCTCAGGCCCTGTGTATTTGAAGGGGAATGTGTATGGTCCAGATCCTTTTGAAGCCTATCATACAGGTATGTGGTTTTCTTGCTTGATTCTACCATTTCCTAAAGAGACTTACAGAAATTCTAACTGCATCTCTTTCTGATGTGGACCTCAAATTGAAAAGGCTACAGTGCCTACCCAAGAACAGCTTTAGTGGATCACTGTGAGCCCAGTTACCTAAAGAAAAAGGATTGCCACCCCTGTCCTCATCCCACAGAAGAGTCCTGTGAGCAGAGCCTCAGTAACCTGGGGTGGCCTTCACATGCGAAGAAGCTCATGAACTCCAGTTACTCTCAAAGTGAAGGACCTGCAATGAAAAACGTGTGTCTAAACAAGACCTCCTCAGATTTTAGTGCAGGTCTGGAACCAGCATCAGTTACTCCAAATAATTCTCTCATGGGTAAGTCTATTAACAGTTACTGGGTACCTTGTTTCTATACCACGCTGCACACTGTATGTGGAGCAGCCACAAGAGCCTTGAATATCAAACTGGCAAAAACAGTTTTTCCTTTAAGGCATTACCATGATACCCTACTAGTTAGTATAAATGCCTCTAATGCAAAGTCTGAGGTAGGGATTTTATCTGATTATATAGTCATTCTATAACTAAGCCATGGGAGGCTTCTGGATAGCACTGTGTGTGGCATTTAGAGACAGGAGTTTGGGGAATGACTGAGGAGCTGAGCTTGTCAGCCATGTGGAAAAAGTGGTTTTGGGCTCTCACAGCCTTCGGGGTGGAGTTGTATGTTCTGCATGATTGCGGTTTAGTGTGTCTGGTGGCTTCTAACTGAACCCGAGGCTAGAAGGGTGGAAAATAGCATCCTACCTAGCAACAGCTGCTTAGTCAGACAAGCAAGATTACCTTTGGCATAGGAAGCCCCTGGAGCCTTAAAGCCCAAGTGGGTGGTGTTAGATGCTGCCTGGCACCAAGATTTGATTGTGGGCTTTTAGTCGGGTGCATGGAAACAACGAGACGAAGCAGTGATACCCTCTTTTCATTGAAGGGAACAGTATGGGAAAATGAGCCTCAACCTGCCTTGGTGGTGTGTTTTTCTTTTTTTAATAAAAACTAAAATTTAAAATTATTTTACTAAGCTTTTAAGAAATTTCATGTTTTATCACAATATGATCTTTTATATTCTTCCTTTAAAAATTGAAAATATGTTTATCAGGGTTAGAGAAAGACTTAGAATCAACTGATTTTGTTGCAGTTAAACAACAAAAGCTGCAGAATTATTTTGAAATAAACTTTCTCTATTCAGGCATAATTAACTTGAATGTTGTTATCCAAACTCCCTTCAAGGAGAATTACTCCAGAATTGAGAAGAGAATTTGGAGAGGAGAAAGGGATTTATACTGATGAACCTTAGGAACTTCCTTGTGTCGCAGCCAGTGTCCCTGTGGATGATGGGAAAGGATAAAGAATGCATTTGCTCAGCAGCTGTGAATAGGAGGAGTGCAGATGCCTCTGTTGCATTCTGCAGTGTATACGTGGCACAAATGCAGAGACCTGAGGACAGCAATGGGGACTTGTAGGAAAAGCTTGTTCATGTTAGTGGAGTAAAATGCTTCTTCATTTGCATTGTACTTGATACAGATGCTACCAAAAGTTTCCATGTGCTCAGAGTCTTTTTGTGCTTTCAGGGACATTTGGAAAGCCACTGAGAAGATCTCACTTAGATGCCTTTTCAAGCTTTGGACAGCCATCAGATTGTCAGTCAAGAGCCTTTCCCTTGAAAACTCCTTCTCCCGACTTGGACTCCGAGTCAGAAGATGAGAGAGAAAGGACAGATTTTCAGGAAGACAATCACACATGTACCCATAAACAGACTTTAGAAAACTACAGGACTCCAAATTTTCAGTCTTATGACTTGAACACATAAGACAGAATGAGACCAAAGAAAACTTTAACATACTACCTCAAGTGGACTGTTATTTAAGAGAATGAATCTTATGTTTTTAAATGGAATTATAAATTTTAAAAGGATAAAATGTCTTATTTATACAGATGAACCAAAATTACAAAAAGCTATAAAAATTTTATACTGGGAGTAACTTTCATATAAAAATACCTTTTAAAGTATTGTATAACTTTGTTTTATGCAAAAAACTTATGTAAATTAATGGTATAAATTCATGACTATTTTATGTATTTTTATAATACCAGATTTCTTTTTATTGAAAATAAGTACTAAAATCTTTCAATTAATACTTGTCTTGTACTTTTTTCGAATAGAGGTCACTTCATTTTATTTTGCACATTACATTTAATAAAATGTGTCATTTCTATGCCGTCCCATTTTTATAATAATATTTTTTATGGTTTTTCAACACATTTTAGACTGAGTTCATGTTATGACCTCTCAGATTGATGATCATATTGAACCCATTTAAAGTACAAGCAAAAATTACAATACTGCCTGCCTCCCAAGGTTCAAATCACATTGTTGTGTATGTGAAAAGGACCTACAAAGATTTCAGGTGCAATAATTAATTTGTAGCTCTAGAAAAAAAGACAATTTATATTCTAGTGTACTATGGTATAATCATTGCTTAAGTCACTGGTCAATCTGTTTCTTGTTGTGGTCTAATGTCTTAGATTTATCCAAATAGTTTCACATTTACCAGTCTTTGTATTACAACAAAAGATTGGTTTATTGCACATTTCTATAGCTTAAAAGCTATAGACGAAATGGCTTTTCATCCCTGTCCCAGGTATAAAGAGACCCTAGTAGAATTTTTTTCTGTTCTTAAGTGATTTTCTGTTGTATGAGTGGTTGGTATATATAAATAGTACTTCTGAGCTGTTCTGACACTTTAAGAATTAACAAAATATTTTCCTGATTTGGTCATCCTGTCTCCATTTGTTAGAAGCTTAAATATTGAATCCTTTATTTAAAAATATAGAACCACTTAAAACACTTTTTAAAGCAATATTTAGTGTAATTTTTGTTATATGACAGGTTTCTCTACACAGAGAAAACATCATAGCCTTTCCAAACAAGGTAGTATTCTTCAGAATAATTAAATGGGAAAAACCTACTAAGATTAATAATTCAGATTTAAATATTAGAGTTTCTCTTTAGTAGATCATTGTGCATATGTGTAGTTTAAAAAAAACCCTGTTGCCCAGGATATATATAAGAGGGCATGGAAGAAGTTAATACAGCATGCCATGTTAAGCTTTAAAAATCTAAACTTGAAGGTGGGAATTTCTGCTTTTATCAGTTCTTTGAACTAAATTTAAAGCAGCTATTGGAAAAGAAGATTTCTTTTCAGAGGATAGTTGGGGGTAAAGTTTTCCTGTTTAGTGAGTTTAGACATTTTTTGCTTGTGAGTCAGGAGCCTGAACCCAGATTGCAGTAAGATTTTCTTCTCTTAATTCAGAGACCAGAGTCCAAGAGAGGAAGTCGGGTCTTTCTTGGGTTGGGGGCCCCCAGTGACTTAAAAACAGAGAAGTTAGTCTGTGTGCTTTGGCCTTATCATACTGCCAGATTTTTGAAACCTTACTGATATTTTGTCTTCATTACTGTCAGATGTGATGCAGACGTCATTTGGGGCATTTGAATGATTATGAACTTGTAAAAGATTTAGTTTTTCCAGGATGTGACATTAAAGTTTAAATCAATGCCTGAAATTTAAAACTTAGATTCATCAACATGATCTTACCACTTTATTGCGTTTATATGTTGATACCTATGGAGTAGATACAGTCTCAATTGTCTGAGAAGAGAATTTGATTTCTCTCTGACTTTTTCAGGAAAAGAAAATATGTGATGTTGAAACTTCATACTGAATTAGCACACTTACTTAGTAGGTATTAAGATATCCTGTAATAAAATAAACCTAAGGGGAAAAGCAACATACAGGTAAATGTTAGTTCCCTTGGTTTATTTGTATTGGTGGTACTAAGGATTGAACCCAGGGCTTTGGGCATGTTACATAAACGCTCTAACACTGAGCTACACTTCCAGTTCTCTTTTCACTTTGTTTATTGATGATGGAAAGTACTTAAAAGTTTCAGTTTAATTTTTCTACCTTTGCTGATATAATACTGCTTGGTCTACAACATTTTAAGATGATCACACAGTTTTTTCTTAATTCCATTATTGACAGATAGTTACTATGTCTCATGTTAGAGAAAGTCATTAATTATAACAACATTTTATAAAAATTACTGAATACGTATTTCATAGCCTTCCTACAGAAAAAAAAAAACAGAAACTATTTCTAAGAATAGAGCCAAGCATAATGCTTGAAAAATGTTCATAGAAAAAAGGAAAGCAGTTTTGGTATCTGTCACACTCTAGGGGCTTTAGTCCTTTTGATGTGCTATAAATACTTTATAGCCAATGTTACAATAAATATACTACATTGATATTTTTCAAAAACATTAAGAACTAAATGTCACTGTGACATGCTGGATCTGTTCTTCCCACTGTTGGTGTCTGTTGTGATTTGATTTGTGTAACAGGATAATTTAGAACTTACTATTGTTTAAGACAGCATTCTATTACGCCTCCTGCCAAAACAAACAAACAAACAAAAACTGTTTGGCTTAAAAGAGGGATACAGTTTCTTCATGAGTTAAATAATTTCAATCCTTCAGAAACATCCAGTTGCCATACAAAATTTCTTTTTCATGAGACATTTCTTAAATAATGTATTTTAACAGAGTACTATAAGCTTTGAGAGATTTCAGATTTGACCAGAGATGGCACAGAAAGTTTAGCTGATCCTTTTGTTTGTTTGTTTGGTAGTGGTGTTATTGTGGCCTGGGTACTGAGATTCATACCTAGCCCTTTTACTAGTGGTAGTATTTTTCTTTTCTTTTTTTTTCTTTTTTATTATTATTATTTTTTTTTTATTTTGAGACAGATCTTCCTGAATTGCCTACGCTGGGCTTTCATTTATA
This sequence comes from Hydrochoerus hydrochaeris, assembly GCA_004027455.1. NCBI lineage: Eukaryota > Metazoa > Chordata > Mammalia > Rodentia > Hydrochaeridae > Hydrochoerus > Hydrochoerus hydrochaeris. The sequence continues at coordinate 68,512 of PVLA01004409.1, read as the reverse complement.
ATCCTCCTTTGTCTCCCTCCCAGAGTGCCAGGATTGATTACAGGCCTATACCAACATACTGGCTTGGTACTCTGTTTAATTGAGAGTTTGTTCCCATATATTTAAGGAATTACCCCAATATTTAGGACCCCTTTGTAAAGAAATCTATTGGTGGAATATCTTTCGATAAATGTGTTTGATTTTGCACAATTTATCAATTCTATTACTATGGCAGTAATCACACAATTTGGTATCAAGGATCAGAAATCCAAATCTGAATTTTATATCCCCCCAATATATTAGATACCCATGAACAGAAGAAAAATTCAACCAATATTCTCATGCAATTTTTTTATTAATAATTGCAATTTTTAATTAAAGAACTTGTAAAAATTTAAAGAATAAAAGCAGTAACAACTGTTACAAGTTAATTCTTGGGTTTCTTCTGTAGTTATTTTTTCTATATACATTGGATTTCATGGTTTAACAAATTTTGTTTTTCTTAAATCAAGTTTGAACATAGCATCTAAAGCCTTGCTCAGTTGTTGGTTATTATTTTAGTGGGATTTGTCTTTTATGGTCTGGAAACAAAATTTAGGGCCTCTTCCATGCTAGGTGTGTGCTCAACCCTGTTCCATCCTCAGTCCTGTTGGTGGTTTGAAAATTTCTAGATGCAACTTTTTCTTTTCTTTTTTTAACCTATCCAGAGCTAGAAAGTTTAAATTTGGTCACACACTGTTTTGTAAAATATTTTTTATACATCTAGTCGTGATTTTGCCCAGGTGATGTGAAAATAAGTAAAATGATTCTTGTCCTAATTGTCAATAGGGAAGCAATCAGTTAATAAAGCAACGGATAGCACTGTGTGTTAAGTGCTGTAGCGAAGTAGGTCCGTAACTGCATTAATTTCCCATCTAGGATGTTAACTTCCTAACTGAACTACCTGAAAGTGTTACATGCACCTCACTCACCATGTCCCAGGCTAAAGCTGATTATTTTTGCCACCTGTGTCCCAGAACAATTTAAGATCAGGCACACCTTTGTCACCTCTGATCATATTCCTGTTGATTTTGCACTTGACTTTTTTCAAGGTCATTCACATCTCCCCACTTATCCCACTGCCACAGCTAAAGTTCAGACCCTTATCTGTCTCCAGCAGCAGTGTCTTAACTGCTCTTCTCATCCAGTGTCTGTTCAAATCATTGTCATTGTTACCAGAAATGTTTCTCAAATATAGATATGAATGGGTCACTTAACCTGTTTAAAAATGGCTGCCTTTAAGTCCTTCTTACAGCACATAAAATCCTTCACATGCTGATTCCAGGCCTTCCTCATCCCCATACCATTATCAAATTTTCAGCCATAGAGTAAGATTTTCTCAGCTTCACACACAAGGTCATCTTCAAACTAAATAGCCTTGGGCATAGTATGACCTCATCTTTGTTTCAACAAAATATTTTATGAGTGGCTACTCTGCTAAGTAATGTCTTATATGTTATGTCTATAACACTGTTAAAATAAATATCCTTCTTTCAAGAATCCCCTACTTAGGTAGACAAGAAATTTGTTACCATGAAATGTATTTTTCTCCCTCATCTCTCAGCTGGCACAAATCAGCTCCTCCTTCAAGACCAAGACTTTGCTTTTATCCCAAATGGGAATTTTTCTCCCATAGCACTATATGTAAACTATTGTGATAAAAATCACAGAGAGGCAGTTGGTTATAAAGCCAGATATGATGTCGTATGACAAGTACTAACAAAAGCATATGTCACTTGTAAGTCAACAGGACGTTGTCTAAAAGAAACAGAAGTTGCTATGTAGTGGATATTTGGACCCCAGTATAGTTTGTTAAGAGGTGGTGGGGCCTACACAATGTAATTGGGTTACTGGGCAACCTCCTGAGAGGGATTAAGTAGTTCTTCCGGGACCCCAGTAAGATCCTTCAGAGTTAGCTGTTATAAAAGAGTGAGCCTGGCTCCTTCCCACACTCTTTCTGCTTGTGGATCTATCTCCCACTTGCCCCTGACACTGCAATGCCATCTGCCCAGTGGTCTTCTCCAGATCCATCACAATGCCCTTGAACCTTCAAACCTGTGATTAAAGTAAGCTTTTAGTTCCCAGCCTCAAGTATTTCATAACAATAACAAAGAGACTAATACACAAATCAAGGGTTCTGTGAATATTGGGCTATTTTGTTTTTGTTTTTAAACAGTCACCAGGTGATGTGACTTAACACTTAGCAGGAAAATCAGTTCAAGTGCAGTGTACTAAATAAGTAGCTAGTGTGTCAAGAGACTTTTGTTTCTGAAAAAAATAAATAAATAAAAAGCAACTGGTTCCACATGAAAGAGTGTGGGGCTTATGTGGGAGCTCAAGAGATGCCCCTGGAGAGAGAGAGAGATTGCTACTGCTCCATCTAATGTCCTCAACCTATAAATATCGTTATCAGAGTCTAACAAAACAATATCTCTCTCTTATTTTCTTTATTCAAGCTTCTTAAAGACATAATTCCTTTCTAATCCAGCAAAATAAGAATTTGCCCAAATTCAATTGAACCTACTTTGCCAAAATCACCAATGTTCTTAACTTCCAATTTAGTAATATGTTTGCAATCTTTATTTTACTAGACTCGTATGTTGTTGATACTTCTTAATGAATCTCCTCCACATTATTCTAGTTCTACACTTGTTTTGATGATGATGATGATGATTTTTTCTTTGATGACCTACTACTCCCTCAATGCAGTGTTGCTCGGCATTTAATTTGCTTGGAATATCTGATGTCTAACCAAGTTAATTTTTAAAATTTTATCATTATATATTCTCCAATTTTGTAATTTTCAATCTTTCTGTGCCACTTTTGAAGTATGATTCCATTTTATAATGAGGTTTTTAAAATATTCAAATTCATAATAACAGAATGTAGAACAGTTACTACCAGGGACAAGGGTTATGGAACTGGGTACAGAATTTCAGATTTACAAGATGAGAAAGATCTGGAGATCTGTTCCAGAATATATGTAACACTATGGAAATATACACTTAAAATAATTAAGATGGTAAATATCGTGTATTTTTTTTTTACCGAACAATCATGAGAAAGAGGTGTCTGTTACAATCAGAATATACCTATTTTTTTCGAACATGGAAGTCTTTAATTTTGTCAGATTTTTCCAGAGGAACAAAACCAGTGTGGTAAAAGGGGAAGCAGAGGAGGGGCTTTTTACGGGAATTGGTTTACATGATTCTGAGCCTGAGAATCCCACATTACGTTATGTATATGTTAGAGAACCAGGAAACTTGGTTGCAAAATTCAGTCCAACTCTGAAAGCTGAGAAAAGAGAAACTGGTAAAACCCTCAATCTAAGGTTAAAAGCCTAAGAAGCTGGAGTTTTAATATCCAAGAGCAGGACGAGGTGGCTATACCTGCTCCAAAGAGACAACAAATCCACTTTCCTCTACTATCATGTTCTGTCTGCTCCCATAATGAGTTAAATGGTACCCATCCACATTGGTGAGGGCAAATCAGCTTTACTTAGTGCATTGATTCAAATGCTAATCTCTTTTGGAAAGAATATCCAGACACAATGAAAAATAATATTTTGCCAGCTAGCTTTGCCAGTAAAAGTGATGCTTAAAACTAACCATCACAGTGAATTAATGCTACAATCATTTGAGAATTACTAATGGTATTTGTGCTATGTTATTTTGTTCTGTTTCTCATCTTTTTTTCTTCTTCCATTCCTGATTTCTATTAGATTGTTGATATTTTCCTTGTTCATTTTCTTTTCTTTTTCCTTGCTAATTTAGAACTTATAGGATGAATTTCTGTTCTTTGAGAAGTTACCAGTGAAATGTAACATGTTTTTCCCGGTTTCTGTTTTTCTCTCGTCATTTTCTAATAAAAAGCATTGCTCCCCCCATCTTCTCCCAAACAAGGTAATGAGTTAAATTTTTATTTTACATATTGAATTTCTGACTTTGCAGCTTTTTCATTGATATTTCTAAATGTTTTGCCACATCGTTTATTGCATTAATCAGCATATTTTACCATTCTCTCACTTTTAATATGCAACGTCATTACTTTTGTTTTATTTTTTTTCTTGATGAATTATATTCTTTAGGAGTTCTCTTGTAGCAAGCTGAAGATATTCTCATGGTTTTTGTGGACCTAAGATTATCTTCATTTTTATCCTCACACTTTAATTATGGTTTAGCATAAAAAATACTGTATTAGATATAAGTAGCTTACTTTAGCATTTTGAAGATACCATATTATTCCACTGTCTTCTGGAATTATTTGCTAATCTGTTTTCTAGTAGTCATTCCTTTACTGTTGACTCATCTTTTTACTCTGGTAGCTTTTAATATTTTTCACTTATCTTTCATGCTTTTCAGTTTCACTATGATGAATCTAAATGTGGATTTATTTTTATTTAACATATTAGGCATTTACAGTATACACTGAATATTAAAATTTGTGTTTGGAATCAAACTCAGGACCTCCTGCTGCACCACTGAGCTAAATCCCCAGCCCACTTAAAAGGTTTTGATCAGAGAAAGGTGTGTATTCTTTCTTTCTTTCTTTCTTTCTTTCTTTCTTTCTTTCTTTCTTTCTTTCTTTTTCTTCTGTCTATCTGCCTGTCTTTCTCTCTTTCTTTCTTTCTCTGCTCAGGATTGAACCCAGGCCCTTAGGCATGTTTGGCATGCACTCTAACCTTGAGCTACATTCAGAGATTATTAACAAGTTTATTTGTGTCTATGAAGGGACCAAAGAAGGCAAGATTGGAAGAAAGGAGACTGTGTGTCAATTTTCATAATTCAGGCAATAATTAATGGTTGTTTAAACTGGAGTTATAGCTATGGAGGTATTATATTGTTTATATGTTTTTAACTTGAAGTTAAGAAGATGACATTGGATATGACAGGGGAAAAATGGAGGTATAGATGACCATAACTGTTTTGTCTGAGAAAGATGAAATTAACTTCAGATGTAAAACACTATGGGAGGTATCAGGGCTCAGTTTTGGACACATGCATGAATTCTGAGTGATGTTTAAATGGAAATGTCAATTTGAAAGTTGAACATACACACCTTGGATGAATTTATAAACTCAGGTGCCATTAAGACTAAGACAGTAAAGTCTTTGAACCAGTTTAATTCACCCATAGAGACAGAGGCAGAAACAAAGTCCAAAACTGAGTCCTGGGATTCTTGATATATAAGTAACATGGAAAATGAGGAGAATCCGTCTAAGCTAATTGAGAATGAGTCACTAGTTAGGACAGAGCTTAGCCAATATCCTGAAAAACCAAGTGAAAAAAATATATCAAGGGGAACACAATAGGTATCCACATAGATCTGAAAACAGTCCAAAAAACATATGAACTGAGAAATTTGCCTGAGGATTTAGCAAAGTGGAGATCTTTTGTGACCATGACAATAATGGAGTCATGGGTGCAAAAATTTGATTAGAATGGCCTAAAGAAAGAATGGGGAGAAAAGAAATTAGATACAGTAAGTATACACAGTCCTTCAAGGCATTCTATTGTAATAAAACACACACACACACAGAAAAAAAAAACAGAGAAACAGAGACAAACATAGAGAGACAAGAGACAGAGAGGGAGACAGAGACAGAGATGGAGAGAAAGACAGACACAGAGACAGAGAGGCAGAATTGTAGGCCCAGAGACTAAACTACCAGTGTGCAGTATTAACAGTGAGCACACAGATGGCAGTTCGATGCTGCTGTCATAGAAGACATACAGGAATCTGTTACTGAAGAGTAGATACACATATTTGTGGGAACTGGTAGAATTTCTCATCTGCTATCTTATAATTTCTCAGTGCATTAGGAATATTGAAAATGGAGATTTGTTAGAGTTTTCACACCTGCAGAGTAGAAGTTGTACTAATGAAATATATATACATATATATATATATAGTGTCTAGGCTACCATATGGGCCCATTTGAGTTTGGCACACATTTATGTCATATTTTTCTATAGCCTTGCTCAATCTTGTGCAGGTGTAGGAATAGAGAAGGCCAAGAGCTGGATTAACCCAGGGTTGTAATTATATCATACAAGTATCGTGAAAAAAGAAGTAAATGATTTGGAAATACATGCAAGGTATACTTACAGTAATTGACCATAGAATTTATATATAGAATAAAAAAGGATATTAGAAACAAAGATTTTACTGTCAGGAAGACTCAATTATGTTCAAAGTGTTACTGGGGTAGAAGTCTTGTAGGAAGTGTCCTGTACAGCTGTTTAAATTACTAATGTGCCAAGTTATTCAAACTTTATTATTTTTCAGTGTTAATGATACTTTTCCTGAGAGTCACAAAAATTGAATGTCTTCTCTGGCCAATGAGTACTAGAGGATCCATGATTTAAACACACATCTTTCCGGCTTCAATGTCGATGCATTCCTGAAACGCCCACTACTGTCAGAAGAGCAGTGATGGTAGAACCCAGTTGAGTGAGTTGTATAGTAGTTCTGAGGTGAAAACATTACATATAGCCTATGTCACTAAGAAGAACGGCAGTGAAGGGAGGTTGAAAGATGAGTTTGTAGTTTGAAAGGAGAGGCAAAAGTAAAAGAAGTTACACTTAGGATGGTAAAACCATGTGAGTTTATAAACTGAGGAGAAGGAACTAATTAAAATTATTCTTAGAAACATATAGTAACCATAGCTGATCAAGAACCATAGTATTGCAGGTGAATTGTCACAGGTGAGTGAAATAAAAGGCTATTTATGAGATTAGATCATGGATGTTATATTGTAACTGAAAGGTATAATTCTTAATCCTAAATTAAGTAATTTTTAAGGTTTGAGCATGTAAATTTTTTATTCACCCATTACAATTTTATTTTTATTGGTTAGGTTTGTAATATGCAATAATTACTTTCATTTTTGGGAACTAGTACACATTTATTTTGAATCTTGAGGTTTTTATCTTTAATTCTATTTATGTGTTATATTACATTTATTGATTTATGTATATTGTATCATTCTTACATTCCTGGGGTAAAGCTGAGTTGGTCATGATTTATGATCTTCAGTGGTTTGTTCCATTCTTTTTGCAAGTATCTTATGGAAATTTTTGCATCTATGTTTATCAAAAATAATGCCCTTAGTTTTTTTTGTTATTTTTTGTGAAATCCTAGTCTGATTTTGGTATCAGGGTGATGCTGGCTTTGCAGAATGAATTTGGCAATGTTCCTTCTCTTTCAGTTGCATGGAACAGTTTAAGATTATATTATCACTAGGCCTTTTCTGACATTGTGGTAAAATTCAGCAGTAAATTCTTCAGTTCTTGGACTTTTACTAAGTTGGCAGGGTTTTTATTACTGCATCAATTTCATTGACTATTATTGGTCTATTCAGTGTCTTTATATGTTCTTGGTTTAATTTTGGTAAGTCATATATATATGCAAGACTTTATCCATTTCTTCTAGATTCTTTAGTTCATTAAAATATAAGTTTTCAAAATAGCTTCTTTTAATTCTGTGGATTTCAGTGGCACCTGTTGTGGTTTCACCTTTTTCATTTTTAGTTGCATTTATGTGAGATTTTTATTCCTTTATTTTGGTGAATTTGGCTAAGGATTTACTGATCTTTTTTATTCTTTTAAAGAACCAACTCTGATTCATTGAATGTTTATATTATTTTTACTCTTTTTTTAAAATTGGTACCAGGGATCGAACTCATGACTGCGTGCTTGCAAGGCAGGCGCTTATGCTGCTGAGCTAAATCCCCAGCCCTATTTTTACTCTTAATTTCATTGATTTTCACTCTGATCTTTATATTTTTTGCCTTCTACGTATTTTGGATTTGGACTGCTCTTGTTTGGACCTTGAGATGCATGATTAGGTTATTTGGCTTTGCTGTAGTGTTCTAAAGCAGGCACTGCCAGCTATAAACTTCATTCTTAGAACTATTTTCATTGGCTCCTACAGGATCTAATATATTGTACTGCCATTTTCATTTGTTTTCAAACACTTTTGAAATTTCTTCCCGACCTATTGATTACACAAGAATATTATTTAATCTCTTTATGTTTGTATAGTTTCTGCAATTTCTTTTGCTTTGAGAAGGAAATCTAAGTGAAATATATGAGAGGCTTTACGAGTGTTGGAACTAATTAATTGCCTATTTCTACCTGCAGAAACTCAATGCTGGAAGACTCAAGAAGTGATCTTGGATGAGAGGGAACCCACTAGGTCTGTGTAAATTACTGGATAAATTGAAACATTAATGCAGTCCTTAGACAGTTGCATATACGCTTAAGTAGCATGCCCACACTTTGGAAGTGAAAGAATCTGAGAAAGCAAACAAACATCATCCCACTGCCAGTGCAGCTTTACGGGGACATCCAAGTCTGCCCAAATCCATTCTTTCTGTCTTTCACTCTCCAAATTCCTAAGTCTCTGTTTTCCTCAGAATCCTTGGTGGGGCATTTACTCTGCTCTTTCCACTGAGTTTTTTTGTTTGTTTGTTTTTGTTTTTTGGTACCAGGGATTGAACTCACAACTTTGTGCTTGCCAGGCAGACACTTCAGCTGCTGAGCTAAATCCCCAGCCCCTCCACTGAGTTTCAACCTGAGGTTCTCTAGCAGCCACAAACTTTTAAACCACTCCCTCTTATCCTCACACTGTCTTTAGGACTCCTGCCAGCCTTTTCTCAGCTCAGCTAGGTCTCTGTGAGGATTGCAGTACCCTGTGGGGAGTGGCTAAGGTGGCGTTTACCCAGTCAGTGCAGGCTATTTTCTCTTCTCCCAACCCCTTTGTATCTTTGGGTCCTAATTTCCCTGGGCCTCCGAACTTATCCTTAGCTAGTGTAGCTCCCTGTGCCTAGAGCCTGAGATACAGGAATAGTGTAGCTCTGCCTGTGGTGTGGAGAAAGGTAACTGGAGCAAGCATCCAGCTGTAGTTTCCCCCTGTCTTCTTCCCCTGAAAGTTCTGTGCATTGTACCATGTGGCTTACTCTTCAAACTTGGGCTTGGATCTGTACCACTGATCTGGGAATCCGTTTGCCATTATTATCAGCTTCTCCATGTCCCAGCAGGGAACCACATGGCTATGCCATGATGTGAATTGTAGCATTTCCAGACCTATGCTGGCCCGGAATTTGAGTTACGTGTGGCTTCACTTACTGTTTTAGCCTTCATGTTTTCTGTACTTCTATTCACTATCCAGTTCAAGTTATCTTCTAGTCGCCGGTAACTCCAAAACCTGAGACAGCTACCCTTTAACAGACCTTGTTGCATTCCACAGAACTCCCTGGGGATGCTGTTTCCTCTATGCTGCAATGACAAGAATCTCAACTTGTGAATTATGTCATTTTTTAATATGCTAGGTTACCACCTTATGTCCATATAAAAGTCAGACAAAGAAAATTTCTAACACAGTACAGAAGACCCAAAAAGATAGCTCATCAACGGAGAATTCCTATTGATCACATTCAAAAGATTAATATATAAAGGGTAAGATAACTATTTAATGATGTATTGTATGACTAAATTACTACTTTGCAACTTCTTTAGTGCCCACTGATAAAAGCAGTCAAATAATGTAGCTACCTTTCCATAATCGGGATGTCTCACCAACCTACAGCCAGGAAAGTTCAAGAAAAATCTGTCTTAATAAACCTATTTAGTAATTTTATTGAGTTTATTTTTTAAGAAAACCATATTTTTTGAAATGTCTAGAGACACTCACTATTGAAATACGTATGTTAAGAGGGTGAGAATAAGGAGAAACTTTCTAATATAAACAAATTAAGTCAAACCTCATTGGTACTTTATATTTGCCTGTAGAAACAAGCATTAAGCTGTTCTTCAAATTAAAACTGTCTGTAATTTAATAAGGAGTACTAGTTTCATAGTGAGATCCCAGATTTAGGAATCATACATATCTGGACTTCAATCCCTGCTCTAACACGTAAATCACTTACTGGTACCAAGCCTCAATTTTACTATTAAGAAATAAATTGGAGATAAAACCAACTTTCCAGAGTTTCTGTGAGGCTTATGATTAATACAAAAGAATATGATCCCCAGCACCTGGATTAAATAAAGATAACTACTGCTATGATTCATTTTAGTCTTACTATTATTAAATAACACAGGAAAAATAGAAAAACTGGTTCATTTTCTGCCAGTAAAAGTCTTGGAAAAATTCCTTATTTGTAGTGAAACAGTAAGACCTATTGCTACACTTACCTTTAGATTTAAATAAAAAGCTGTATTTATGATCCTATGTTACAGGACAAAGGTTTGGGCTCTTCATCTGTCTTGAAACTACATTTGGGGTGTTTCCAGAAACTATCATTTCCTCCCTTGTAAAGTGTGATTAATAAACCAGTCCAGTCTTCGTTTCAGAATATTTTGGCAATCTAGGGAAATGACATACACATGAAAAACGTGCAGTGCTCTATGAAGCCTGGGTGGATTCCCACAGGTGAAACCAGACTCCATATTTTTACTGTGATCGAGCTAATTTTTTTTTAATGATTCTGAGGCAAATCCACTAACTGCTCTTAGGATCAGCGTAGACCTCTAAAGAGCGGACCAAAAACTGAGTACAGAGAAATGCTTTAATCAACTGTTAGCAAGCCAAGGATGTTGGGGAACCACCATCTCAGCTGGTCCTTCAGACAGATCATGTAACCTGCTCCGAGGAGGCTGTGGAGACACTTCAACGTGACGGCAAAGAAAAATGAGAAAACCATCTCTAGAGACTTTGTTTTATAGGATTTATAGAATTTTTGTGAAGATGGAAGCATGAAATTAGCAACAGATAATCCAACAAAAATTCAATGAGTAGTTTGTACTTAGAAATGTGGAGTCATATTCTGTTGAGGAAGGAAAGGCATTCTTTTAAAGTGATACGAGATGAGTAAGAGGAAGAGGTAGATTCCTGCCGATTCCCACCACTACCTCAAGGCAGTGTCTGTGTGTGTCAGAGACATCGTAGAGAAACCAGAGGGAGACGTGAGTAATTCTGATTCTCACCACATGGCAACTATCTGACTGTAATCCGTGGCTGTGGGAGATGGGTCTCGAAGGATAGAGGACTTACCTTTCCTTAAAATAAATAAATCAAAAACCTTTGAAAAACAATAAAAAGTTGACAAAAGATAAAATGAATTCTAATACCACTATCCTCAGAAACTAATTGCTAACGTTTAAGTTTTGGTTATCCTCTGTTTATATATATATTATTTTTTCCAAAATACCTACTCTAACCAAGATGAGTTATTGGTTTTTGAGATGCAAATTATTTTGCCAAGCTGTGTTAGACTTCCATTGCTGTGACAAAAATCAACTTTTAAATTGGAAGAAATGTTTATTTTGGCTCATTTCAAAAATTTTGGTCAGTGGTCAGTTTGTTCTGCTTAGATCTGTGGTAAGGCAGATCATGATAGGAAGTGCATGGTGGAGTGAAGCTGCTTGTCTCATGGTGGATGGGAAGAAAAAGAAAGGAGAAGTCCAAGGTCTCAACAGCATCTTCAGGGGCTCCTCAGAGACCTAATTCCACATGATCTAAACTCTTGAGGTAGGTCTTTCAGACTTATGGTGCCACAGGCTGGGTACCAAGCCTTTAAAACACAGGCCCTTGGGGGGTATTTAAGATCAAAACTGTAACAATATGTACACCAACATAATTTTGAGTATCTATAATAATGGCTACTTGTCGCTCTTATTTAGTTTGGAATTCTATTTGCCTCTAAATTCCAAGAGAACAACAAAATTCCAGGAGAATTTTGCAATGTGCAAACCACATCACGTTATGGTCAGGTCATACAGTGATTTACATAAGCTATGATCATAGCACCCAATGATCCAGGTGAACAGGGGTGCAGGCACATTGTAGTCACGTATCATGCATATGGTAACGAAAGCACACTCTGTGACCCACCTAAATGGAGTTAGAGACTACAATCACCAAAGATTGTGGTGATCTATTCACATAGACTACCACATGAAACATGATCACCACATGAAACATGAAACAAGCATGAAACAGCAGGTATACTGTGGCCAAGACATACTGTAACCAAAGCACACTGTGGACAAGATATTCAGTCACCAAGACTTTGTCCAATGACAGAGTTATATTGTGTTAAAGAGGGTCTATGACCAGTATGCTGAGACCAAGGTAGGCAGGGACAAGGGAGCTCTGTAACCTAAATATTACATGATCAAGGTGCACTCTACCAACATGTGCTGACTTCGATGGGCTTGTAATTGAAACAAACCACAAGGTGCCCAAGGAACATTGTTACATGGGCCAGCTATGAACAAAGTGTGCCATAGCCACCAGATGTGGAGACCAAGAAATACTATAACACTGTGCCTGAGATTGCTCTTTCTCAGAGTTACTTTCACTTATTACCCTGTAGCCTGAAGCCCAGGTAGGTCCACATCCTCTTTCCTTTTTTGAGTCTATAGTCTCCACACTTGCACCATGCCTACTAACTCCCATCAGCCCAGATCCCTGTCTTTCACCTCTTACAGAAGTTTTTAAATAGCAGGGTGGACATCACTGTACCTTCACATAGTAACAGGGTTAAGACTTAAAATCTAAATATATGATACATCTGATATACTCAGGAGTGGCAAGGAACATGGTGTCCCTCAAGGATTCCAGAAAGTACAACCACACTGGCCAAGACACTCTGGAAGCTCCACAGCTAGCTCAGGAACTCTTGTGCAAATTATGTATGCTGAGAACCAAAATTGCACTGAGTGATTATCTTGTGCATTCTCACTGTGATCTCCTTTTGTTAATTTCCCCAGGCTCCCCTAGTTTGGACCTAACCTAAAACCAGGTGTTCTTAAATGAGTAATATAGATTTATGTTTCTAATCCAGGAGGAGTAGAGTGTAAGCATAAAAATGAACTATTAAAACTATCTTTTTTTTAATGAATTCTGTCAGAAGAGCAAACTTTGAAGACTTTTTGGTTCCATTACCCCCACTCCCACCCTTAGGGAAAAATGAAGTCCAACTTTTAGAGCCAGGTGTTCTTCAGAATTAAGTGATAACAGCAAGGAGAGGACAAGTTCACTTTCAGTAAAATAATAAGTTTGCACTGGCTTTGTTAAAAACAGTCACATAAGAGTAAAACACAAAGAAAAGAAAACATGGTGTTTATGTCCTGTTCTGTTTATAAATCTCACATATCTGTAGGAAACAGGGCAAATGGGTAGTCAGAAGTGAGCCCAGGCTCGCCTCTACCCTCACCCCACCTTCTTCTTATGGATCCTAATATAAATCAGTTAGGGGCTGACACAGCAATTGGCTGCCTGACAAATGTACCATAATAACGCAGCTCGAGAGAATGTGGAATTTCTGAGGTGCTGGTTATAACGCTTTCAATATAGCTGTAAATTCCATGCCATGTCAGCACAGGTGGAAAGCTGAGTCGTAAATAAAATTTTCCCCCAGTTCCTAAAAAGCTCCCTAGATGATTGACCAAAGCGAGTTGTGATCTAATTCAACCACTTAAATTCTCAGGGAGTAAAATCCAAACCCTCATCAAATTCAGACCCCCAAAAAAGTGGGAGAGAGGGAATGTGTGTATGTGGAGAATGGAGAGAGCGAAGAAAGAGAAAGAACACTAGCCGCCAACTATCCCAATGCGCTGGGGCTGCTGAAGTAATTAGAGACTCATTATTTGGAAAATAGTTTTTAAAAAAAAAGACCATGGCTAGACATGTGCTCAGTTCCACGGGAGCAATTAAGAAGGCACACACTTCCCGCCCCCTCCATGGATCACAGCACGTCATGCATGCAGTGACTTCAGTTTTCCACTGTATTTTAATGGCTAATGATGGAAGCACTTATGATTGCTCTCATTTGGAGAAGCCTAGTGGACTGAAGCCAATTACCTTTTTGAGTGGGAAGTGAAGGGAAAACTAGTTTTCAAAGTTTTCTCCGGGACTCTCCTGAAGGGTAGTCACTATGCCACTTTCTGAATTCCTTGTAGGTTTTAGATAACCCTGAGAACATAGTAGTCATGCATTAATAAGCTATAAAATGAACAAAATACAGATGTGTCTTCAAAGATCTATTTCAGGAAAAGATACAGTAGCATTAGTGAGTTTAGATGAAGACTCAAAATATGAGTATGTCCTATGTAAATTTAAAATAGAATATCATTATTTTGTCTTATTTTCTTTTAATTTACTATAGCTTTAAATATAACTATGTCCAAGTATCTGTTAATTACTTATGGGAAGGCCTGAAACATTTTTTGGTGTACTTTTCTTTTGTTTTGTCTCACTATATAGTGCAGGCTGGCCTTGAACTCACTTACATAGCCCAGGCTGTCCTTCTGAGTCACCTTCCTGAGTGCTGGGGTTACAGGTATGTGACACCACACCTGGCTAAAACCTTCTAGAGATGATTATCATATATATTTCTATCTTAACTGATGCTAATGCATACTCTTATTTTCAGAAAGATGCCTGCCAAGTGAAAAACTCATGCTGTCAAATAGTAACTGGTTTTATTGCTATGTTCTTCTATTTCACATTTAATCTAATTACTCTGCAAAAGTTATGAATAACTATATATGTGCATATATATGTGGGTTTGTGCAATTTTGGGTATGCTTTTAGCATATTCCTACCAAGTACTGTATTTATATCATTAAATCCCTCTCTGATGTAACAGCTGTAAAGCTGTTATAGAGGAGATGGAGATAATATGGTCTATTATCTGTGAAAGGATGAACACAGTTGCACTTACTTTTCTGTATCAGAGCTAACTGTGACTTTCATTAGGGATATCAATAAATTCCAGTGTGTCTTTCACAAATATTTATAAACTTTTTAACTCTTGACTTGCACTTCAATAACCATAATTCATTAGATATCCTGATTAGTAATGCTGTCAGACGAAACCAAAAACCTATTTAATAAATAACAGTTAAGGATAGTAGCTATTTGTCAACTGTTAACTTAATTTGTCAAGGTAATTAGAATTTTGTTAATATAAAATAGATTAATATTATTTCTTGTTACAGATAGAATCTGTAGATTCTATGTAGTATAAGATCTAAAGAGCAAGTATCCTCCCATCTGTGTCTACAATCTCAATCCTAATTTTGTTTCACATTGTCTCAAAATTAAAAAAATTAAAAAGGGGCTGGGGATGTGGTTTAAACATAAGGCCCTGGGTTTAATGGCTAGAAAAACACACACATATGCACGCACGCATGCACACACATTCATTTTCAAATATACCTGTGCCTCTTCTAGTCCCCAGATTTTAGCAATATTCTATTCCCTATTCCAAAAGATAAATTCCTGTCTATTCAATAGTTCTACTCATTTCCAAGGTCTCGGCTTAGAAGACCTTTCCTCAGGAAGCTTTTGCATACTCTTTAGATAAATATTCCCAAGGTCACTAGTCTTTGCCTCACAAGCTTCCAAACATCTTCATTCCTAGTTTTCACTCTCAGATAATTCTATTAAGAAAATAGAAGCAAACAAAAGAGAATATGTAGGAGTTCCTGTACTATCCACCTACAAACCTCCCACATATCTTGCCATCTCTTTTGTTATCTTGAATCAACTGTGAATTCTCCAACCACAGGCTTAACTTTCTTCTCTGTTTCAATTTTATTCATTATCTCTGGTCTGGGTACTTTCCTGTTCTCTGCGGAGGCAGCATAACAACAGTCCACATCATCAATGAATTAGATTGATGCTGTTTCTGCCACTAGATAAGACACCCACTTGGGGAGCTACTCCAAGCTCTATAGTCATTTGTGAGCACAACCCAGTGGTAGCTTTCTTAACCCATACTAAACATGCACATGATCTGCTCCCCACGTTGGTCATCCCTTGATAAACAACTTGGACAGATTATAGGCATTTGAAAAATTCTCTTTCTCCTATAAGGTGGTGTCTTAGTTAATTTTACTCATCGCTGAGACAAAATACCTGATGCTCAAAGTTGGGGAAGGAAAAGTTTTTTTCTTATAGTTCTTGGAAGTTTCAGTCCATATTCAGCTCCAAGGAAGCATGGTATGGCGGGGGAGCCCTTCACGGCAGTTGCAAACAGCAAAAGTAAAAGCAAAAGCAAAAGAGAAACATGCCTTCTTCCTGCCAACACATCAAATACTGGCTCCACCCCTGGGTGGGTGAAACACGCACACCACTAATCCAAGCACCAGACAACAAACCAATCACAAATGCTAGATTTGGTCCAGTCCATATTTCCATGAGGCTTGGGGGTCACTGACATAAACTATGACAGAGGGACTCTTAGGGGTCTTACTAATTCCCTAATATAGTACCTTTGAAAATGTCCTACAGGACTGAGTAGTTTGCCACAAAACTAAAATCAGATTGGTAATACAGTATTGTCTTATATTTTATTTCCTTCCCTTCCCACTACACTCTCTCAGCCTCACTGCTACTTTCCTGGAGGGTTGCTTTCCTTAGAAAATGTTCATATGCCGGGCTTCACTTTACTTAGGAATCCACACTAAGACCCCTCAATCTATGCACTAGATCACCCCTTCCTACTCTAGGACACATCTCCAGTGATCTTCCTCTCTCACATCATCAATTTTTCTCTGTGCTCTGCATTTGCTTATAAGGATACAAGACATTGTCATTTCTCATATTAAAAGTAAAAATCAAGGTGTTATCTGGATACCATTTTCTGTTCCATCTGATCCATGTTTCTTTCCTACTCTATTAATCAAGCCACAGAACTCTAAGAAAAGCTCATACTTAACTCCTCACCTCCTACGTTTCAATGAACCCAGTGTATCAAGCTTCTGTACTCACCTCTTCTCTAAAATTTCTTTTGTCATGATCATCCACAACTTCCATGTTTCCTAAGCTAATGATCATGTCTCAATCCTATCTCTACTCCTAATAATCTTTGAGGGTTGATACATTCAATTTCCTTCAAACATTTTAATCTCTCTGTATCCAGAATATTTTCCTGTTTTTTTCTCCTGTCTCATGAACTTTTCTTCTCCTTTGGGAAATATTTCTCACATTCCCCATCTCTTAACATTTGAGTCTCTGGGCTCAGCCTATATCCATTTTTTTGAATAAATACCATCTTGCTTTATGATTTTAAATACCATCTAAATGCCTGTAATTCTCATGCCTATATTCCAACAATGTTCTCTGTCCTAAATTCCTTTTACCCATCTGCCTCTTTGACATCTCTTTTTAGATATTTATTATGCATCTTGAACTTTACATGTCAAACACCAACTCCTCATTGTCTCTTTTCTGCTGCAGGGAAACTAGCTTTTCACATTTTATTTTAAAGTAAACTCCATTCTTCCTTTGATCATATTTAAAGTGTTAATCCCTTGTTATTTCTCTTTTCCCGTGGCATTTGTGCCAATCCATTAGCAAATTCCATTGATTCCAATTTCGAAATATATTCAGAACCCAAGTCCTTCTCTCTCACTCCTTGCCAGCAACCTGTTTCAAGCTACCCTCATCATTTTCTGAATTCCTGAAGAATACTTGTAATTGGTATGAGTCTGTATTTGCAATCCATCAAGGTTTTCTGAAGAAAACTGTTGAGGTGATCTTATTGTAACATACAGATTATATAACTCATATGTTCAAAACTGCAGACACTACAGAGTAATGGATGAACACTTTCATCTTTGTCTGTAATGTCGCATAAGACCTAGATTACAGTTATCTCTCAGACACCATTGTCTACTGTATTCTTTCCTGCCTTACTACCTCTAACCACAAAGACTACTTACTGTTTCTAGCAAAAGTAGGCAGGCACATTTCTCAGTCTTTTCCCATGCTGGGCCCTCTCCTCCTGTGCAGGTGTCTTCTTCTTCCTTTCCCTCTTCCAAAATGATCTCCTAAATATTCGCACGACTCAGTTCTCTCCATTAGGCCTTTAATGACGTAGTATCTCCTCTGGTTGGCCTCTCTTTACTCTTCAGTCCAATTGCTCAACTGTCTCACCCCCTTTCCAACTATTTTCTTCTTAGAACTCACATCACTTAGCCCAGTTTTCTATCTATCTATCTATTTTCCCTCTTTCTTTACTGGAATATAAACTCTGTTATGGTCTGTGTCTAGATATCCCCCCCCCCCAAAGCCTCATATGGTCATGGGATTTTTTTCAGAGGTGTATGATTCCAGAGTATGGGATGCTGAGATTAAGGGTTTGTGATCAGTTCACTGATTGGTTTAGCACTGCCCTAATCCCAGCAGGCTAGATAGAGTAGAAAAGGGGCAAAAAGATTATATTAAGGTTGGTCATTGATTTTGCTGTCTTCTTCCCGCCATAAACCATTGTTCTCTGCGACCTTGCTCTGGAGCCAACTGATTATGGATGAAAACTTGCACAAACTGTGAACTAAATAAACTTGTCTTTCCTGAATTTGGGGCATTGGGTACTTTGTCTTAGCAATGAGAAGAGTAACTAAGACAAACTCTATTAGGGCAAGAATGTGGACAAATAAGGTTCCTGGCAGGATTCTTAAGATTTATGGTAGCACTCTCGCACACAATAGTCATTCAATAAATATCCATGCTGCACCTCCTTCATTACTGTGTCTGCCCTACTTGGTCGCTTGCTCAGTGGCCTACTTTCCACCTGACTGTGTAGTTTCCCAGGGCAGAATGAAAGTATGTTCTTTTCTGTGGTTATCTCCACACACAGCAATGGTATAGAACTGGATGCTCAAGAAAAATTTGTCAGAATAGAATGCAATTTTTCTATTAACACCTACATTATTCATTTATATACATTGTATTGAGTGATTTGTTGAGGTTTAAATCGTGTCAAAGGGAAAATTAAGAAACTGGCTTTTGACTTACTCCAATCCATTCACACTCTTCCGCTTGGTTGTAAGAACTATTCAACATAATTAAGTAAAAGTACATTAGAAAGGAGTGTGGTGCACCAACCACTTAAATGAAGTACAGTCCTAAAGATAATATCCTTCTTCTTTGTATTAGAATCTGAACTGCATGAGTACCCAAAACCAAATTCCCCTGAATATCTATTGCAGCATTTCAACATTTTCTACTTTTCTTTATCTTTGTAAGGGAAAGAACAATGACAACACAGTTTTCTTATTGTTTGCACTAAAAAAGTAATTACTGTAAAGCTTTGATGACTATAGTCAAGAAAAAAATAAAAAAATCAGTTCACCTGCTATTTCTTTGTTCAGTGATAACCTGTGCATATCTACTTCATATTTAGTATTATCCACTTGAAATTTGATCATAATTTTGCACCTTATTTTCCATGTAAAACATCATTTACACAAATGTGTCAATAGTATCAGTCTATATGTATATCACATATATGTAAAATAAAGTTGTATTTTTAAGGAATAAATGTATGTAATAACATTTAACCATTTTCCATCAAGTATTTAAGTAACATAATTTTTCTCCACTGAACATGGTACATTGATAAATGTTATTTATTTGCCCAGTACAGATACCTCAAAGAGGAAATGTCAGACTGAAGAATATGTAATTGTAAAAACTAATATAATTTATCCTTTCAAAAATCTTATCCATTTGCACTTAACTACAAGTCTTTAGGAGAGATTAATTCTTCAAGCTTAAATGGAAGTATTGTGATGCCTAGAAATTTTTAACTGAGATGTAAAAGATGGACTCTCATTATTTTAATTTACCTAAAATTCTTCAGAGTTAATTTTATGCAAACATTTTTAGAACATGTAAAGTAAATTGCATCACTTTTTCTTCACAATAACCCTATGGAGTAGATGTTATGAGGCAACTCTTGTTAATACTATTATACTACAGTCAAGGAAAATGAGGCACAGAAAAGTAAAATACTTGTTCCATGATTTGAAATGTTAGGACAAATCATTTAATCTATGTTTAAAAAATTATCCACTAGCTAAGCCTGTATTTTAACAGACATTGTCTGAACATTGAACCACACTACTTAATCCATGAGATACTAATGTATTTTTGGGTGTGCTTATTGATTCTTTGTGCATATGTATGTCTCTGTGTGTGAGTTTGTATATGAATCTATTTAAGATACTTTCTTGGTGTTTTAGAATGTTCATCTTTTATTAATATGTAAGTGACATCCATATATTAATAATGTAAATACTTTCTGTTATAGTTTGCAAATGTTTCTCATGTATTTTTAAAAAATTCTGTTCCTACTAATTTGACTAAAAGAGGTTTTATATTTCTTACATTTTTAAATCACTTTTCTCTTCATGGCTTCTGCTTCATTGTGATGTGTAATAAGTTATGTGAACACCAGAGGCATTTTATAAGTAGGATAAATATATAAGCTAACTATATATTTTCCTTTAGTTTTTTAATGATTTATTTTTCAGTGTAATTGTTTTTGTGGTACTGGGGAATGAACCCAGTATTTCATTACTGAATGCTTTGCACTGTGGTCTATCCTCATCCTTTTCAAAAAAATTATTTTGAAACTCAGTGCAAGCCCGCCTCAGGGGTAGGCTACCTGGAACCTCCCCTGTGGGCCCTCTCTGCCACTGGGAACATCAAGGAGGGCCGCCCAAGACTGAAAACTGCCCTGGACTGCTATAGATGGGCCTGCCCTCCCACCTGGAACATCAGAACATCTCAGCGGGATCCAGTTAGGGTGAGAAAATTTGGAACTTTGCTCCCAGGTGGCGAACATTGGACTACAGTGGATTGACTGTATCAATGTGGTGAGTATACCCCTAAAATAGAGGTGTACAGGGGATAAATAGGTCCAGTAGTAAAACTGCCTCCAACTAACCATAAGACTTTGGTGTGTCTGAAAAGAGTGTGTGTGATCCCCTCCTACACATAGAAAATACCACGCAGAGTGAAAATGACAAAAAAAAAAAGCAAAATGCAGTCTCAGAGATATAGTTCACCAGAAGCAAGTATAGGAGACATTGAAATGGAGGACCCCAAAAGTAACACACTGGGAATCTCTGAAAAGATAGCAAGTGAAATTAAAAAAAAAAAAAGCTGCATCAGGCTATAGAGGAAATCAAATTAGAAGTAGTCTGCCATGCAAAGATAGAAATAACAATTTTAGTAAAGGAGTTGTTGAATGCAACTAAAGAAGAACTAGAGAAAAAAGTACATGAGCATGGGAAACTGACTGAAACTTTAAATGAGCAATAGAGAAAACAAGCAGAATTCATGAAACAAACTCAAAGAGACATCCAAGAAACAAAAATTCTATTGAAAGCATGCAAAACCACCTAAAGGAAGCTGAGGATAGGATTTCAGACCTTGAGGACAGGATCACAGTTAGTGATCAGGAAAGCATAGAACTTTTAAAAATAACAAAGCATTATGAAATAACAATCCAGAAGCTTCATGATGATGCCAAGAGCAACAATGTAAGAATAATGGGCATTAGCGAAGATACAAGAGTCCAGGCATATGACATACGTAATGTATTTACAGAAATAATAGCAGAAAATTTCCCAAACATGGGGAAAGAATCTGATATGCAGAGAAGTGAGGCATATAGAACACCAAATAATCACAATCAACATAAATCCACACCCAGACACATAATAATTAAGATCTCAGACATACAGCATAAAAACAGAATATTAAAAGCTGTCAGAGAAAAGACACAACTCACCTATCAAGGAAAGCCCATAAGAATCACAGCAGACTTTTCAGCACAAACCCTCAAGTCAAGAAAAGCTTGGAGTGAGGTATTTCAAGCCCTGAAAGAAAACAACCTTCAACCCAGACTGATGTACCCAGCAAAACTTTCATTCAAATTTAATGGAGAAACAAGATACTTCCATGACAAAGAACAACTGAAGAAATTCATGTCCACTAAACCAGCCCTAGAAAGAGTACTGAAAGACATACTAGACAGAGATAAAAATGACCACAATCCCCAAAACTACAACAGAAAGAAACCACCAGGTGGGATAAGCAATTAAATAAGAGGAAAAGCAGAAAGAAACAACTGGGGCATAACATGGCAAAGTTGAGCCAGTACATATCAATGATATCCATAAATATAAATGACCTCAATTCATCTATAAAAGAAATAGATTGACAGAATGGATCAAGAAACAGGACCCCACAATATGCTGTATACAAGAAACACATCTGACCCAAAAGGAAACTCATAGATTAAAAGTCAAAGGATGGAAAACAGTATTCCATGCAACAGGAACCCAGAAAAAAGCAAGGGTAGCTATTCCATTTGCAGACAACGTGAACTTCAAACCTAAACTGATTAAAAGAGATAGAGAAGGTCACTACATACTTGTTAGTGGTAAAACTCAAGAGGAAGAACTAACAATTATAAATATATATGTGCCAAATACAGGAGCACCCAACTATATAAGGCAGATACTAATGGAAATGAAAAACCAAATACACAAGAAGATAATTATAACAGGAGATCTTAACAGCCCATTGTCACAAAGAGATAGATCAACTAGACAAAAAGTCAGCAAAGAAATAACAGAACTGAATCATACCTGTGAGCAATAGGACTTAGTAGATGTTTACAGAGTGTTCCACCCAACCACATCAGAATACACATTCTTCTCAGCTGCACATGGGACATTCTCCAAAATAGACCATATATTATCCCATAAAACATTCTTAAGTAAATGCAAAAGTATTCAAATCATCCCATGCATAATATCTGACCATAGTGCACTGAAATTGGAAATTAATGGCAAAAGAAATTGTAAAACCTGCATAAATACATGGAAATTAAATAAAAGCCTTTTGAACAACCAGTGGGCTACAGATGAAATTAAAGAAGAAATAAAACAAAACCTACAATTCAATGAAAATATAGAAACAACATACTGTAATCTGTGGGATGCAATGAAAGCAGTCTTAAGAGAGAAATATATAGCAATAAACTGTCATATCAAGAAAACAGAACAAGCACAAATAAACAACCTAATGCTTCATCTCAATCATCTAGAAAAAGAAGAGCAAGCTAAACCCAAAGCTCCTAGAAGAGAGGAAATTGTAAAGATTAGAGCAGAAATCAATGCAATTGAAACTAAAAAACAATACAAAGAATTAATGAATTGAAAAGCTGGTTTTTTGAGACAATAAACAAAATTGACAAATCCCTAGCTCACCTTATCAAGAGAAAGAAAGAAAAAAACCCAAATTCATGCAATAAGAACTGAAAAGGGAGAAATTACTGCAGATCCCATGGAAATTCAAAAGATCATGAATACCTACTTTGAAAATCTCTACTCACATAGAGTGGAAAACACAGAAGAAATAGACAGATTTCTAGAAACATATGAACTACCAAAGCTCAACCAAGAAGATATAGCAATTTTGAACAACCCAATATCAGCTATTGAAATTGAAAATGTAATTAAAAACTTAGCAACAAAGAAAACCCCAGGTCCTGATGGATTCTCAGCTGAATTCTACAAGACATTTAGAGAAGATTTGATGCCAGTACTCCTTAAACTCTTCAATGAAATTGAGGAAAAAGCAATCCTTCCTAAATCATTCCTGGAGGCAAGTATTACTCTGATACCAAAACCAGAGAAAGATGCAACCAAAAAAGAGAACTATAGGCCACTCTCACTAATGAACATTGATGCAAAGATTCTCAACAAAATACTGGAAAATAGAATGCAGCAAATCATCAAGAAGATTATACATCATGACCAAGTGGGGTTCATTCCAGGAATGCAGGGATGATTTAACATACACAAATCAATGAATGTAATGCACCACATCAAAAGCCAAAAACAAAAATCACGTGGTCATCTCAATATTGAGATGCAGAAAAAGGTTTTGACAAAGCCCAACACACTTTCATGATAAAAACCCTTTAGAAACTCAGAATACATGGTGTGTACCTCAACCTTATAAATGCCATCTATGACAAACCAACAGCCAACATTATACTAAATGGACAAAAACTGAAAGCTTTCACTTTGAAATCAGGAACAAGACAAGGATGTCCACTGTCACCACTCCTTTTCAACATAGTTCTGGAAACACTAGCCAGGGCATTCGGACAAGAGAGAGAATTAAAAGGAGTAAAGATATCAAAGGAAGAAGTTAAATTATCACTATTTGCAGATGACATGATACTCTATAGAGAAGACCCAAAAAACTCTATTAAAAGACTGCTAGAGGTAACAAACAAGTTCAGCAGTGTAGCTGGATACAAAGTCAATGTTCAAAAATCAATAGCATTCCTGTACACAAACAAAAAACTCACTGAGAGAGAAATTACGGAAATATCGCCCATTTCAATAACATCTAAAAAAATAAAATACTTAGGAATCAACCTAACTAAAAATGTAAAAGACCTATATGCTGAAAATTATAGTACGCTGAAAAAGGAGATAGAAGAGGATATTAGAAAATGGAAGGACATTCCTTGCTCTTGGTTAGGAAGAACCAACATTGTGAAATGGCCATACTCCCAAAACTGTTATACAGATTTACCACAATCCCAATCAAAATACCATTGACATACCTCACAGATCTAGAAAACACACTACTAAAATTCATTTGGAAACAGAAGAAACCTAGAATAGCAAAGGCAATTCTAGGCAACAAAAGTAAGGCAGGAGGCATCTCAATTCCTGACTTGAACCAGTACTATAAAGCCACAGTAATAAAATCAGCTTGGTACTGGCAAAGAAATAGACCTGAGGATCAATGGAACAGATTAGAAGATGCAAACACAACTACAAAGGCACTCAGCCACCTGATATTTGACAAAGGAGCTAAATATGCCCACTGGAAGAAGGATAGTCTCTTTAATAAATGGTGTTGGAAAAATTGGCTCTCTACATGCTGGAGACTTAAACTAGATCCATGCATATCACCATGCACAAAAGTCAAGTCTAAATGGATCAAAGACCTAAATATTAAAACAGAAACACTTAATCTACTGGAAGACAAGGTAGGTAGAAGTCGTGGAGACATAGGGGTAGGCAGAGAATTCATGAACCAAATGCAAACTACATGGGAAACACTTCAAAGAATCAACAACTGGGATCTCACATTATTGAAAAGTTTCTGCACTTCAAAGGAAATCACCAACAGAGTGAAAAGAAAACCAAAAGGGTGAGAAAGAATTTTAATGAGCAACCCCTCAGACAAAGGACTTGTGTCCAGAATATATAAAGAATTGAAAAATATCAAGCCCCCCAAATTCAAAGACCCTCTCCAAAAACGGGCGTCTGAGATGAACACACAGTTCGCAGAGAAAGATATACAAATGGCAAATAAATACATGAAGAAATGTTCGCCATCACTGGTCATTTGAGAAATGCAAATTAAAACAGCATTGAGATTCCACCTCACTCCGGAGAGAATAGCTGCCATCAAGAAATCAACTGATAACAAATGTTGCCGAGGCTGCGGGAAAAAAGGAACACTGCTCCACTGTTGGTGGGAGTGCAGACTGGTGCAACCATTATGGAAATCTATATGGAGAATTGTCAGAAGACTAGGATTGGAAACCCCATTCAATCCAGCTGTCCCCCTCCTGGGTATTTTCCCCAAAGAACTGAAAAGTTCATATTACAATGATATATGTGCACCCATGTTCATAGCCACACAATTTGTGATAGCTAAATCTTGGAAACAACCAAAATGCCCATCAACTGCAGAGTGGATGAAAAAGATGTGGCATTTCTATACAATGGAATATTACTCAGCTATAAAAAAGGATGACCTGGAGACCTTCATAGGCAAATGGAGACAACTTGAGACTATCCTCATTAGCAAAATAAATAAGAATCATATTTATAAATATCATATTGTGTCACTAGTGTAAAAAGTAAATAAGAACTACAAGAGTAATAAAACCAAAATGTGTAATTGCTATTGTAAAAAAGAGAAGATCTAAGGGATATAACTGCATGTATGTTTGCATGTGTAAAATAGATGACCATATTGGCTGAATCTTTGTTGGATCTTTGAGCAGAACTGTTTGTAGTCCGACTGCTTGAATATTTACTATGTACCCTTTAACTTTGTAACTTGAAAAACTACATCCAGGATGACAGTATGTAATTTATAAATTATGGATTTCTTAGTGGGGCTTTTTCTCATTCTCCTTTTTCTTTCTTTCTTTTAGAATTCTGTATTGTTGCTACCCTTTTTTTCTGTTTTTCTTCTTCTCTTTAAATAAAATTTTAAAAATGTATAATTTCTATTGTAAAAAAAAGAGGAAATAGGAAGCGCTATAAAAGATATAGCTGCATGTATGTTTAGATGTGTGGGATTGATGACCATATTTCTAGGTTCTTGTTGGACTGTTGAACAGATCTGTTTGCACTCTCACTGCTTTAGTGTCCACTTTGTGTGCTTTAATTCTGTAACTTGAATAACTATTTCTAAAAGAACAATATGTAATGCATCAACTAGTGATTTATTACTGCTTATCTTCTTTTCTTGAAATTCTGTAATATTTATACCTTTTTCCTGTTTTTCTTCTCTTTAAATAAAAAAATGTATAATTGCTATTGTAAAAAAGAGAAGATAGGAAGTGCTATAAAAGATATAACTGCATGTATATTTATGTGTGCAGGACTGATACCCATATTTCTTAGTTCTTGTTTGATTGTTGAATAGATCTGTTTGCACACTCACTGCTTTAGTGTCCACTTTGTGTGCTTTAATTCTGTAACTTGAATAACTATTTCTAAAGGAACAATATGTAATGTATCAATTGGTGATTGCTTACTGTTTATCTTCTTTTCTTGAAATTCTGTAATATTTCTACCTTTTTCCTGTTTTTTTTTTCTCTTTAAATAACAAATTATTTTGAGACAGGGTCTTGCTAAGTCAGTAAGTCTTTCGGGCTGGATTTAAATTTGTGATCCTCCTACCTCAGCCTCCTAGAGTCCTGGTTCACAGGCATGTGCTATCACACCAAGTTTGGTGTGTGTGTGTGTGTGTGTGTGTGTGTTGGTTTATTTGTTTTGTGGTACTGAGATTTGATTGTAGACCCTGATGCATCTATACTCCCACTCTACTTTTACTATATTCATCCTTCTGGAATGTATTTTGATGTAAGGAAGGAATATAACTTTTTCCCAGACATTTTAACAATGTTCTGAAACCATTTATTAAATTGCTTATTCTTTTGGCACTGATATGAAATGCTTCCCCTACTGTATAGTAAATAATTATGTTTACTCTGATCAGTTTTTAGATTTTTTAAAAAGTGAATATACAACTTATTTTACATTCAAACTTCATTAAGACATGTGCAATATGGCAATTTTACTGGGGTTTAACCCTACCTAGAATATGATTGCTTGCTGGGGTTTTGTAACAGGGTCCAGTTCTCCCTTAGTACTAATTAAATACTTTATTGAATAAATACAATACCAAAACAAAATGCATTCGAATGCTTTCTTAAATAATCAATTTTAAAGGCCTTTTTATACAGGCTAATGACAAACACAATAAAGGCAGATATGCTAGTTTAACATAATTATCTGATTTTATACAGCACTTAATATCTTTTATTCCACAAATATATTATTAAATGATAGAGAACATCTAATGCAACCATTTCTACAGAACTAGGGAATAAATTACTAAGAAAGAAAGATTTTGCAAACCCCATCTTTTTTTATACCCACCCCAACTCTACCTCGTTAGAGTTAGAGTTTAGTCTAACTCTAAGAGGATAAAGCCAATGAGTTTCCTCACAAGAGCTCACGACTAATGTCGCTTTGCTATGAAAATCTGTATTTCTGATCCATTATGAGCATTGAGACAAGATTCTAACATTCCCAAAGAAGCACAATGCACATTGTGATTGCCTATGCAGCAACAGTGAGCACTGCATTCAAAACTATCTCATCCTAGGAATTAAATAAGGTCAGCCACATTCATGGCCATTTCCTCCACTGTAGTACTGTACAAAGTCTCAGTGTCATAAAGAATCCTCTTGTCCCCTTCAGTAACAAAGCTTACAGCCACACCTTTCCTCCCAATTCGACCCCCTCTGCCAATTCTGTGAATGTAGTTTTCACGATCGGTAGGTAGATCATAGTTTATAAACAAAGACACTTGTTGTACATCAATCCCACGAGCCCACAAGTCAGTAGTGAGCAGAACACGGCTTGACCCTGATCGGAATTCATCCCATGATAACATCTCTATCCTTCTGATTCATGTCACCATGCAGAGCAGAAACTGTGAAGTCCCTGGCATGCATTTGCTCAGTAAGTCAATCCACCTTGTGCCTGCGTAATGGTGAGTGTCTCATACAAATCACGACGTGTATCCAACTTCCATTCCTCTCTTTCAACATTAATGTAGAACTGCTTGATTCCTTCAAGGGTCAGTTCTTCTTTCTTCACCAGAATCCTAATTGGATCTCTCATGAATTTTTTGGTCACTTCCAACACATCAGGTGGTATCGTGGCAGAAAGCACCACAACCTGAATACTTGTATTTAGTTTTTGGAAAATCTCATAGATTTGATCCTTAAACCATTGGCTCAACATTTCATCTGCTTCATTCAAAACAAACATTTTGATCCATTTTTGAGAAAGATATCTTCTGTTTGGCATATCAAATACTCTCCCTGGTGTTCCAACCACAATATGTGGTGCTTCAGCCTGCAGTTTCTGCATTTCATTTCAAACATTTGTTCCACCAATGCAGGCATGGCAAGTTGCTCCCATAAAATCTCCAAGTACCAGAATTACCTTTTGGATCTGTTGAGCCAGTTCTTTGGTGGGGGCCAGTACTAGTGTTTGGGTCTCCTTGAACTCACTCTCCAGCTGTTGCAGGATGGAAATAGCAAATGTGGCTGTCTTGCCAGTACCTGACTGAGCTTGAGAAATTACATCATATCCTTTGATACAAGGAATTCAGCTCTTTGCTGAATACCTGAAGGCTTCTCAAAACTGTAAGCATAGATGCCCTGAAGAAGTGTCTCCTTTAAATTCATATCATGAAAATTATTAACAATCTCATTCCAGTTGCTCTTGATGAAACCATCGGGGTCCGTTCCCTCTGGGCCTCGATGTTCTCTGTTATAATCTGCAGAACCACCAGACGTGATCCAAGGAACCACTCAGCGCCCGACAGAAAAAGCAGTTTTTAGATTTTAATCACTCTTAGTTTTGAGGAAGGAAAATTTTGAAGTTCCATTTTATGGATTCTTAAGTGTGTTTTGGAAATAACATGAGTTTTGGTCTCTCTGTCTAGCTCTGTCTGTCTCTTTGTCTCTCTCTGTCATATATTATATATATGTATACCTTTTGGATATGTATATATAAAACTCTAACATAATAAATAAGTAGTTACTTAAATTGCCTTCCTAGTATACAAAGTACGTCCAAGTGTCTTGGTAGGCAGCTTAAAACCTCTGTCTGGAACTTGCCCTTCACTTTATCATTTGTTTCTCCTTCTCTTCTATTATTTCCCATTATACTCAGGGGCTGCTCAGTAAATGTTAATGACCATGATCTTTTCAATCAGCAATTTGTAAAGTGGATAATTATTGTCTATAAGTGACAAGGGAGACACTATTTTCTATATATGATAATAAGAAACTTCACTTAGGAAGACAATACCAACATACAATGAATGGAAAAACCAAACTTTTCAGCTCTTCCAAAGCATATAGCATCCAGATTTAGGAGGAAGAGTGACACCTATTGTTCAGGAAGTGTTCACTCTGTTGGCTCTTGTTTCCTTCTGCGTGGATTCATGCCTGTGCCACTAATGTGAGCTATAAATAATAGCATGTCCTCAAGCAAAGTGAGGACATGCCTGCCCTTTGTAGCCTAGGATATCTGATACCAGCAGCATTTGGTTGTCAAGTTTATTGGCAGATCACACATACAGCAGCAACTGTGTTAATTCATGCCCTTTTAATTAGCAAGTCATTAAAGACGGGGGAAGAATTAGATGAAAACACAACTAAAGCACATCTTTTAAATTTCTAAAGAAAACTATTCTTTAAGAGTATCTGATAAAATAAGAATTTTTGTGTAAAATTATAGTTCTGTGATTGTAAGAAAAAACGAAAATTGTAAATTTTATGTTACATGTGACCTATATAAGACATAATTTCTTCTAAAAAGTCATTCTCAAGAGCCAGAAGGACATTGACTTTTATGTGGTCAATTTGTTTCTTAAACATGGAGAATATCCCAGTGTAAATGGTCTGTCAGCTAACCTCAACTTCATTGCCTCTGGTGGCAGGAATTTCTCTATGTCTTGAGGCATATACAACAATACAACATGGCAATCGATACTTGCTTAGTTTTGTTACAGCTGTTAAATCTGACAGTAAAATGTGTAGGAAACCATTCTGAAATGTGTTTGGCACTATTACAAGTCATAATATGTACAGTGAAAAGCATGTCTATCCAGAATTCTAGAGCACTTAATTTGTATAATATACCATCCTCCTTAAAAGTTGATTACCCCTTTAGAGACTATATAATATATATTGCAAAATGTGCTGAAGATTGGTATTTCTAAAATATGTGACTTTATTTTTGGATTTCTAAAAAAGATTGCACCAAAGTTAATTTAACTTTCTACAAATGCCATTTTTTAAATTGACATTTTAAATCTTTTATATTCTTTATAAATTAAAAGTTTATATATTTATATAAAATAAAATACTTATTATGATCTAGATGTAGTTTTATCTAAGTGCACAGAATCCATAATCTCAAAATAGTCTCACAATTTGAAAACAACATAGGATGAGCAAGTTGGAGAACTAAAAAAAGAGGGTTTAGGCCTTAAGTTTCAAAACACATGATAAAAAAAATTCTGAAAGATTCGATAATGTAGAATATGTGTTAAATCAGGTAAAAATAGAGTTTTAGGGAAAGACACTTTAGGTAAAGAAACTGCGTGAGCTAAGACACCAAGAAAAACCTACTACACAAGGACTGTTCGCAAAGGAAAAGAATTAGCTGAAGCAATGAGCACTGAATATTTCTGTTCTGATTAACTACATTGAAAAGCTCAAAGGAGGTGTCAGTAACAATCCAGGAGTGTAGAAAATGAAAGAGACAGTGTACCAGAAGGAGATAAACAAAGATAATGTATTGGAAAAATAGTATCAAGGTAGAGAATTGAGTCATACATGTAAGAAGGACTAATTTACTTTTTGAGTCTGAAACGTTGGGAAAAAGACAACTGGGAAAACAAAACTCAAGAAAGTATATATTTGGCAACTCTTAATGTTTGCTGGTAGGTGTACTTCATATCTGATAAAACTGACCAAGTTTAAGTATATAACTCGATGCAGTTTTGAAAGTGTATACAATTTTGTAACCATCATGTTCACAGAACGTGTTTAATCATCTTCAAAATTTCCATCATGCACCATAAAAGCCAACTTTTCCTCTCTATTTGCTGGCCCCAAGAAACCAATTTTCATAATATTTTCTGTAACTATAATCATACAATGTATAGTCTTTTGTATCTGACTTACTTCACTTGAGATTGAACTGTGTTGTTTCATGTTATAAAAGTTCATTCATTTTTATTGCTGAGTAGTATTACTTATATGAACACAACACATTTATTTTTCAGTGCACTAAATGGACATTTGGGTCCTTTTAAGTGAAGGGATTTATGAATAAAGTTTCAATAAACAATCAAATACAAGTATTTTTGTTGACATAGACTTCTGTTTCCTGTGTAGCTACAAGATTTAAGGATTAGTCTCCTAGGTTTTAGTCTTCTTTTGGTCTGATTTCTTTCTATCTTCTTGTTTTTCCCTTTTGAAATGAAAATGCTTACCCTGCACCATTGTACGTTGGAAGTATTTAACTTTCTTTTTTATTTCATAAGGGCTTAAAGCTGAGTGTTTGCCTTGTGTCTCAAAAAAAAATTTGGATTTGAACTTTTCAGCAATGCTGGAATTGTTAAAATTGGTGGCCCTTAGAGATGGGCTAAATGCACTTTACATAATGAGATGGACCTGAACCTTTTGGAGGTTGGGAAGAGACTTTGTGTTCTAGATCTAAAAATATATCCCCAAAATCTCAGTTATTTGAACAGGGGCTTGGTCAGAAAAGGCAGATCAATAGCGACGTGACCTATTTCCACCCTTCTCTCTCTGTTCCTGACTGCCATTGCCTGAGTAGCGATTGTCCGCCATAATTTTTTGCCATGCTATTTCTGCCTTGCAGCCACTAACAATGGACTAAACCCTCTAAAGCAAAAATCCAAAGTAAACCTCTCATCCTTTAAGTTGCGGATATCAAGTGTTTTGTCCTAGCAATGGGAAAATGACCAATACACTTTCATATCATGGATTTGAATAATTCAACATATATTGTGGATACCATTCCTTTATTAGATATGTAATTTGGAAATATTTTTGTGGTTTAACTTTTTAATTTCCTAACATTATATCTATCAAAAGAATAATACTTTTTCTTCTTAAAAAATTTTTTATTTAAAAAAACAAAAATAGAATATAAATGATATAGACATTCAAAAATAGTAGGAAATTAACAATAATTAATATATTGCATGTTATTATCTTAGAAGTAGTTGTTCAGGTTACATGATTTAAGCATGTAAAAATAAAAAATGATCAAACAATCAACAAAAGCACAAACTATTCTTTTGGATAAATTAATAGAGATTGGTAGTATAGCTATCTATCTCAAAGAATAATATTTAACCTGGGAATAGTGCACATGCCTGTAATTCCAGTACTTAGGAGGCTGAGACAGGAGAATCTATGTGACTTTATGTAGCCATCCTGGGCTACATAAGTGAGTTCAAGGCCAGTCTGCACTACATAGCAAGACCTTGTCTAAAGAAAAGATCATATTTAATTTTGGTACAGTTCAATTTCAGAATTTGATCATGGTTTTGGTATTGTATTTAAAGTACATTTATTTAACCAAGAGTCACAAAGATTTTTTCCTATATTCTTTTATAGAAGTTTTAAAATTTAGGTTTAGTATTTAGATTAATGATCCATTTTTAGTCAGTTTTTGTACATAGTATAACAACACAAATACATGTAGTAGGTAAATCATGCTTGTAGTGGACTAAATGATGGCCTCCCAAAAGATATGTTCATGTCCTAATTTCTGGAATCTATGAGTATTACCTTATTTGGATAAGAGGGTTGCTGTAGATACAATTAAATTAAGGACCTTAGGGGAGATATTATATAGATTGAGTGGGAGCTAATTTTTTTTTTTTTACCAGGGATTGAACTCATGACCTAGCACTTGCCAGGCAGGTGCTTATGCCAATGGTCTAAATCCCTGGCTTGGGACCTAAATCCTATTAGTGTTCTTCAAATAGACACACAGAGAAGATGAAGAAGGAAGTGATGTGATTCACAAGGGCAGAAATTGGAACGATATGGCCACAAGGCCACAAGTCTAGGAAAGTTGACAATAGGCAGAAGATAAAATAGACAAGTAAGGAATGAGTTTTCTCCTACAATTCTCAAAGAGGTACAACTCCACTGATACCTAGTTTCATTCCTTTAAAATTGTTGGAGAATAAATTTATACTATTTAAAGCCATCTAATTATTTTAAATTGTTTTAGTGGAAATAAGAAACTAATTTATCTTCCAGTATTTTTAGGGTTATTTTGACCATTCACTATACTTTGTACTTTGTTAGCAATTTTAGGAATAACAATATCAAAGAAGACAGAAAGAGAGAGAAGAGAGGGAGTGGCAGGCTCTTTGCTACTGCGCTAAATCTACAAAACAATCTGAGGATGATTAATCAGCATCTTAATAATCCTGAGACTTCCAGTCCACATATATTGTATCTCTATCCCTGTTTTTAGGTTTACATTATGTTCTCTCAACAAAGTTTTTGTAATTTTAGTGTATCTGTCTTGGATATCTTTTACTAGATATATTCATAGGCTTTTCACATTTTTGATTGAAAATGGTGGTTTGTTTTAAATATTGAAGTTCTGATAATCCATGGTTAATATAAGTAAATACAGATTTTTAAAATTGCTGATCTTTTCCTTTGCTGATTTGATAAACTGTGAGTCTTTACAATTATATGTCAACTTGATAAGATTAAGTAATGCTTAATGGGCTAGTAAAGCATATTTCTGTTGTTTCTAGATGGGTCATAGAGATTTGACTGAGGGTATTATGTATGGCCCATGGCCCTTTCTTCTCTGGAGCTGCTCCCCTTCTCTAATTCTAAGTATCCATGAAATAAGCAGCTTTCATATGCTATTCCATGCCATTTCATCATCATGTTGCAGCCTGAAATCCGTTGACCATTGGCTGAATACCCTAAAACCATCAGCCAAATTAAAAGCCCTTCTTTTTTTAATTGTGCATGTCAAATATGACATTCTAGTGATGGGAAAACTGACTAATACACTAATTTATTAGTTACAAGAGTACTTTTTAGATTACAAAGAATTTTGTACATAGTTTATGTTGCTATATAGAATTAGAAAGTTTCACTTTTTCATTTCCAAGATAAGAAAATGCTTTTGCTTTATTTTTATTGTCTTATTGCTTTGTGTCAATGGTCTAATACGTGTTGAATAAAAATGGTAAGCATAGCCATCTTGCATTGTTCTGAACTTAGGAAGAAATAATTCAGTCTTTTACCATTAATTTTGGTGTTGGCTATTGGTTTCTACAGGGCCTTTATCATACTGAAGAAATGCTTCCTATTCCTTACCTGCCAAAATTTGTTTTAAAAAATCATCAACAGATATAAAATTAGTCAAGTTTTTATGTGTCTACTGAAATGAACATGTATTTGCTATTATTCTGTTTTGATTTTGATCTGTTAATATAGTAATTTACACTATTTGATTTTTAAGCATTAGATAAACTTTGATATCTTGGAAGTGAATTTTTTTATCTTTCTGTATATAATATATTGTTGGGTTCACCTGCTAAAACTTTCTTATATAAATTTTGTGTCCATGAGCATAAATGATACTGGTCAGTAGTCTTTCTTGCAGTGGTCTTGTCTCATTTTGATATCAGAGTGATACTGGCCTTAAAGAATTAGTTAGGAACTTTTCTCTTTTGACATTTATGTGTTTGTATAGATTGATGTTTTATTCTTACTTCAATGTTTGGTAGAATTTACCAGCCTAGGTCTGGAGTTTTTATTTATTTGCCTACCTATTTTGTAGAAGATTTTAAAAAGTGCACAATTAGTTATCCAATCTGATATAGGGCTATTTGGATTACCTATTTCTTTTAAAGAAATCACTGTGTATTTCAAGAATTTTATGTTTCATCTACACTGTATTGAAGTTTCAAAATATTATTTCCTTTTTTCACTTTCCATAAAAAATTTGTTTATATTGTTACACATGTCAAAATCCAATAAGACACAACATGATAGAATCAATGGTAATAGAAGAACAAAAGCAAGTTAGGACTTCAAAGCAAGATGATATTAAATCAGCAATGGCTGCCTTAATGTCTTATTTTCTTCAAAGTAGCTGTTCATATCATCACACATAATAAGATCAAACAAGATAGAATAAAACCATTCCAACCAATGAATGAAAACATTATAAGACTTGAAAGCAATATAATGGTGAACCATGATTACCATAAAATCTTATGTACTCTTACCATTTCTTACACTAGGGAGACTATATGGTATTTATACATGTGAGCTTGATTTATTTCACTTATGAGTGTGGTCTCAAGCTGCATTCATTTACTTATAAATATCTCAATGTGATCATTCTTTATAACTGAGTAGTACTCCATTGTATAAAGGTACCCCAATTTTTTTATCCATTCCTCAGTTGATGGGCACTTAGGTTGTTTCCAAGATCTGACTATTACAAATTGTGCTGCTATAAACATGGGCACACATATATCACTGTGGTATGGTGTTTTCAGGTCTTCTGGGAATATGCCCAGGAATGGAATAGCTGGGTCAAAAGGGGCCTCCAATCCCAGTTTTTAGAGGAATCTCTAGACTGACCTCCACAGTGGTTGCACTAGTCTACACTTCCACCAACAGTGCAGAAGAGTCTCTTTTTTCCCAAAGCCTCTCCAGCATTTATTGTTGGTAGTTTTCTTCTGCCTAGCCATTCTTTCTGGAGTGAGATGGAATCTCAGTGTGGTTTTAATTTGCATTTCTCTAATGACCAATGATGATGAACATTTTTTCATGTATTTATTTGCCATTCATATTTCTTCATCTGAGAAATGTGTGTTCATCTCAGATGCCCATTTTTGGATTGGGTCTTTGAATTTAAGGGGTCTGATTTTTTTTAATTCTTTATAAGTTCTGGAGAGAAGTCCTTTGTCTAAAGGACAGTTCACTAAGATTTTTTCCCAATTTGTGGGTTTTCTTTTCAGTATGCTGCAGAGTTCTTTCAACATGCAGAAACTCTTTAACAAGACGTGATCCCAGTTATTGATTCTAGGAAGTATTTCTCGT
This sequence comes from Hydrochoerus hydrochaeris, assembly GCA_004027455.1. Classification (NCBI taxonomy): domain Eukaryota; kingdom Metazoa; phylum Chordata; class Mammalia; order Rodentia; family Hydrochaeridae; genus Hydrochoerus; species Hydrochoerus hydrochaeris. The sequence goes on along the minus strand of PVLA01004409.1, from coordinate 32,118 downwards.
GTAGTTTGTTTATTATTCATGAATTCTCTACCTACCCCTGTGTCTTCAAGATTTTTACCTACTTTGTCTTCCAAGAGATTTAGTGTTTCTGTTTTAATGTTTAGATCTTTGATCCATTTAGATTTTAGTTTAGTACATGGTGACAGGGATGGGTCAAGTTTTAGTTTTCGGCATATGGAGAGCCAGTTTTTCCAGCACCATTTATTAAAGAGACTACCATTCTTCCAGTGAATATGTTTGGCCCTTTATCAAAGATAAGGTGGTTGAGTGTGTTCATAGTTGTGGTTGTAACTTCTAATCTTTTCCATTGATCTTCAGATCTGTTTTTATTCCAGTACCATGTTGATTTTGTGACAGTGGCTTTGTAGTATAACTTCAAGTCAGGGATTTTGATGCCTCCTACCCTGCCTTTGTTGCTTAGAATTGCCTTTGCTATTCTAGGTCTCTTCTGGTTCCAGATGAATTTTAGGAGTGATTTCTCTACATCTATGAGGTATGTTAGTGGTATTTTCATTGGGATTGCAATTGAATCTGTATAACGATTTTGGGAGAATGGCCATTTTCACAATATTTACTCTTCCTATCTATGAACAAGTGATGTCTTTCTATTTTTTGAGGTCCTCTTCAATTTCTTTTTTCAGGATATTATAATTTTCCCCATATAACTCTTTTACTTCTTTCATTAGATTAATTCTTAAGTATTTCATTTTTTTTTTTTTGGAATGCTAGTGCGAAGGGTGTGGTTCTCATTTCTTTCTTGATGATTTTGTTGTATTGATTTTTCAGTACTGACTTTGTATCCAGCTACATTACTGAATTTTTTTTATATCTAGTAGTCTTTCAGTGGAGTTTTGGAGGTCTTCTATATAGAGCATAATGTCATCTGCAAATAATGATAGTTTAACTTCCTCTTTTCCTGTCTTTACTCCTTTTATTTCTCTCTCTTGTATAATTTCTCTGGCTAGTATTTCCAGTATTATGTTGAATAGGGGTGATGATAAGGGACATCCTTGTTTGACACCTGACTTTAAGGTGAAGGCTTTCAGTTTTTGGCCATTTAATATGATGCCGGTTGCTGGTTTGTCATAAATGGCCTTTATCATACTGAGGTAAAGACCATCTATTCCAATTATCTGTAAGGTTCTTCTCATGAATATGTGTTGGATCTTATCAAAAGCTTTTTCTGCATCTATAGAAATGATCATGTGATTCTTACATTTGGCTCTACAGATATGGTGGATTACATTTATTGATTTACCTATGTTGAGCCATCCCTGCATACCTGGGATGAATCCCACTTGGTCACAGTGTATAATCTTCTTGATGATTTGCTGCATCCCGTTTGCCAATATTTTATTGAGAATTTTTGCATCTATGTTCATTAGGGAGATTGGCCTAATGTGTTTCCATGTGTTTGTGGGGTTTTTGCAGTTTCTTTTATCATTAATTTCTAGTTTCATGGTGCTATGATCTGATAACATGCATGGGAAAATTTCAATTCTTTTGCATTTACTTAAATATGTTCTGTGTGCTAGTATATGGTCTATTTTAGAGAATGTCCCATGTACTCTTGAGAAGAATGTATAGTCTGACACTGTTGGATGGAAAATTCTGTATAAGTCTATCAAGTCCATTTGTTCACAGCTGTGATTCAGTTCTGTTATTTCTTTGCTGTAGTTCTCTTTTTTTAGTTGGGTCTTTCTCAGGTTTTGGTACTAGAGTAATATTTTCTTCCAGAAATGACTTAGGAAGAATTGCTTCCCTGTCGATTTCATTGAAGAGTTTGAGGAGTGTCAGCATTAAGTCTTCTTTGTATTTCTTGTAGAATTCTGCAGTGAATCCCTCTGGGTCTGGACTCTTCTTGGTTGGTAAGGACTTCATTATATTTTCAATTTCATTAATAGAAATTGTGTTATTCAGCAGTTTTACATCTTCTTGATCCAGCTTTGGTGGTTCATATGTTTCTAGGAATCTGTTGATTTCTTCTGTGTTATTGAACCTATGAGAGTAGAGGTTTTTGAAATAGGTATTGATGAACTTCTGTATTTCTGTAGAGTTGGTAGTGATTTTACCATTTTCATTCCGTATTGCATGAACTTGAGTTTTTTCTTTCCTTTTTTAAATAAAGTTGGCTAGGGGCTTATCAATTTTATTTATTCTTTCAAAGAACCAACTCTTTGATTCATTGATTGGTTGTATTATTTTCTTAGTCTCTGTTGCATTAATTTCTGCTCTGATTTTTATAATTTCCTCCCTTCTTTTGCCTTTGGGCTTGGCTTGCTCTTCTTTTTCTAGATATTTGAGGTGTAGTATCACATTGTTTGTGTTCATTCTGTTTTCCTAATGTGGGAACTCAGTGCAATAAATTTTCCTCTGAGGACTGCTTTCATTGCATCCCACAGATTCCAGTAAGTTGTATTTATATTTTTGTTTGCTTGTGGATACTGTTTAATTTCTTCTTTAAGTTTCTCTGTGATTCACTGATTGCTCAAGAGTGTATTATTCAATTTCCATGTGTTTGTGGGGTTTTCGCAGTTTCTTTTATCATTAATTTCTAGTTTCATGGCACTATGATCTCTGATAACATGCATGGGAAAATTTCAATTCTTTTGCATTTACTTAAATATGTTCTGTGTGCTAGTATATGGTCTATTTTAGAGAATGTCCCATGTACTCTTGAGAAGAATGTATATTCTGATGCTGCTGGATGGAAAATTCTTGTATACGTCTATGAAGTCCATTTGTGTACAGGTGTGATTCAGTTCTGTTATTTCCTTGCTGATTTTCTGTCTAGTTGATCTTTTCCTTTGTGTCAATGGTGTGTTAAGGCCTCCTGTTATAATTGGGTTATTGCTTATTTGATTTTTCATTTCTGTTGATAATTGCTTTGTATAGCTGGGTGCTCTGGAATTTGGTGCATATATATTTAAGATTGTTATCTCTTCCTCTTGAAGTTTTCTCCTAACTAGTATGTAGTGACCTGCTTTATCTCCTCAGATCATTCTTGGTTTGAAGTTCACATTGTCTGCAAACAGAATAGCTATCCCTTCTTCCTCCTCCTCTTCTTCTTCTTCTTCTTCTTCTTCTTCTTCTTCTTCTTCTTCTTCTTTTGAGTTCCTGTTGCATGGAGTATTGTTTTCTATCTTTGAAATTTCAGTCTTGAATTTCCTTTTGGGTTAGATATGTTTCTTGTAGACAGCATATAGTTGGACATTGTTTTTTGATCCATTCTGCCAGTCTGTTTAATTGGTGAATTGAGGCCATTTACATTAATGGTTATAACTGTTTTATATCATTTAATTGTTGACATGTTACCTTTCTGCTGTTGTATCTTTAATTTTCCATTCTGTTTAATTGTCTGTCTTGCTTAGTGGTTTTTTCCTATGTGTATCTAGAATGTGTTTGAGTATTCTTTGCAGGGTTGGTTTGGTGATCATCAAATTCTTCAGCTATTCTTTGTCATGGAAGTATCTTATTTATCCATCCACTTTGAAGGACATTTTTGCAGGACAATCAGTCTGGATTGGAAGTCATTTTCCTGTAGGATCTGAAATACTTCACCATGGTCTTCTTGAGTTCATTGTTTGTGTTGAGAAGTCTGCTGTGATTCTGATAGGTTTTCCTTTATAGGTGACCTGTCTTTTCTCTCTAACAGCTTTTAATATTCTGTCCTTATGTTGGATTTCTGGGATGGTGATTATTATATGTCTGGGTGTAGTTTTATTTTGGTTATGGCTGTTTGGAGTTCTATATGCTTCACTAATCTGAATGTCAGTTTCCATTCTCATGTTTGAGAAATTTCTCAGCTGGTAATTCTGTAAATAGCCTCTTGATATCATTTGTGTTGCCCTCTTCTTTTTCTTTTATCCCTATTAATCTTATGTTGTTTTTCTTTGCATCATCTTGCAACTGTTGAATTATTATTTCCTGATTCCTTGTTATTGTTAAAAAATCTCTCCTTTCCTGTTCACTAGCTTCAATCTTATCTTCGAAGTCAGAAATTCTATCTTCAGTTTCATTCAGGCTGTTTTGGCAACTTTCAATAGAATTTTTGATTTCCTGTGTATCTCTTTGAATCTGCTTCCTGTATTCTGTTTGTTTCTTACACTGTTCATTCAGGGATTCTTTTCACTTTGTTCCTCTATTTTTTAGCTGTGTCTTCTTTAGATGTTTTCACTATTTCTTTCATTACTTTTATCATTTTTTCTTTTACCTGGGAGATTATTTTTGATTTGAGTTACTTCATAGCTTTCCATACTTGCTTCTTTGTTTCAGTTGATATCATTTCAGCTATTTCAGGTGTATGACTAGTGCTTTCTTCTATGTATGTGGCTCCCAGGCTTTCTTGGGATGGGCTGGAGGTTTGAGATTGCATTTTGGTCTTTAGTTTTGTCATTTTCTTGTATTTCCATGTTTTGAGCGATGTTCCAAAACTTTCCCTGGGCTTGTTGGAAATCACCTCCTGTGCCCTCGGCTCATGGGACTCATGTAGCCTTGGCTCCCTTTGTGGCACAGGCCTGGCTCCCCTCTAGGTGTGGGCCTGGTCCCCTGGTTGAACAAAGGTCACCTGGCATGGTCCACTGAAGCCTGGGAAACCTCTCCAGGCTTGTCCAGTGTCCTAGGGGTCTGGATGGGCAACCAAACTCTGAGAGTGATGGTCCCAGACTCTCTGGGCTAGCCCTGGCCAGCACTGACTGTAACTCACCTACCGTGCCAGCTTAACTCCCCTCTTGGTGCAGGCCTGGTCCCCAAAATATTATTTCATAATATTTTTTGTATTATTTTATAATATCTATATAATCTTTGGTATATTAACTGTCTAATTCCAAATATTGATAATTTTGGTCTTCTTTCTATTACTTTTTGTAATTCTGGTTAGTAGTTTTTCAATTTTTGAGATTCTAAGAAAGCATCTTTGAGCTTCATTTCTTTCTATTATTTTTCTCACTTCTGTTTCATTGATTCCCACTGTAGCATTATTGTTTCTTTAATTTGGCTTCCTTTACATTTAGTTTGCTCTTCTTGTTTTAGTTTTGGCAGGTGAAAGCTCAGGTCACTGATTTCTTTTTGTCTAATATAAATGTTTAGTGCTATTACTTTCTTTCCAGTAACTGCACACCACTTGTATTTCTATATTCTATTTCTTTTTCATCTACTCCAAAGTACATTTTAATTTCCTTATTAATTTTTTTGACCTTTAAAATACTAGGAAGTATGCTATGAGATTCCAAATTTCAGAAATTTTTCAGATATGATCCTATTACTTATTTATAATTCAAATCCATTGTCCTCAGAGAATGTATTTCTACGGTTAGAGACTCATGTCATTGGAGACTTGTTTTCTAGGTTAGAATCTGGTCTCACTTGGAAATGCCTCATGGACATTTCCAAAAAGGAATGCATGTTATTGTCTTGTTGGGTCGAGTGTCTGATAGCTGCTAAATAAAATAGGAGGTAGTTCAGGATGTCTCTTTCTCTTTCCTTTCCTTTCTTCTATTTGTTTTAACCATAATTAAGAAAGTGTTGAATCTCCAAATGTACTTTTGATTATGTCTATTTTTCTTTGAAGTTCTGTTCATTCCATTTATTTTCAACTGATTTATTAAGTTCACAAACACTTAGTTGTCTTTGTACACCCTCTTCATGAATTAACCTCTTAATCTTTAAGAAAACTCTTTTCATTTTAGTCAAGTTTTTTGAAGCTTAATTGCCCTAATATCAAACCACCACTGCCAATTGTCTTTTCCTAGTGCTAACAGTATCTTTTTAATATCCTTCAGCTTTTCACTTGTTTGTATTCTTCGACTTAAAAATGAGTTTCTTTCTTTCTTTCTTTCTTTCTTTCTTTCTTTTGTTTTTGTCTTTTTGAGACAGGGTCTTTCTATGCAGTTTGGGCTGGCCTTGAGCTCACTTTTTAGCCCTGGCTGGTCTTGAACTTGTAACTGTCCTCCTGTCTCAGCCTCCCGGGTGATGGGATTACAGGCATGAGCCACCATGCCCGGCTAAAAATGAGTTTCTTGTATCTTGTAATTTCTGATTTTTTAAAAATTTTTGCTTTTGAAAACAAGGTCTTGCTATGTATTCCAGTCTGGCCTTAAATTCGGTATGTAGCTCTGACGACCTTGAATTTACAGCAGTATTACTGACTCAGCCTCCTAAGTACTGTGATTATAAGTGTATATCAATATACCAGGCAGCATATAATTCCTTATTAAATTATGTAAATTCTACCTTTAAATTATTTAGACCATTAACATTTTATGATATGGTTATGTTTAAATGTGTCATCTTTATACTTATTTTCCAGTTGTCAAATATGTTTATTTAATTTTTATTCTTTTTCTTTTTAGTGACTCCATTTTATCTTTGGCTAGCTATAGTTATTACATTAGTTCATAATGCTTTGGAGTTCATATTATATAACTTTGGTTCACTGTACTTTCCCCTCAAGAAATAGTGCATTATATGGACCATATAATTGCAGTCCCATTTTGCCCCTCCTAGCCATTGTATTATTAATTCATTTTACAAATATATATTTTATATTATATAATATTATATAAATATATTATATTATAATATATTATATACTATATACATTATATATTACATATTATTATATGTTATGTGTTATATTTTATATATTATTTAATAATTATAATAATATATATATTATAATCTCACTGTACATTGTTGTTATTTTTGGTTTTAAAAGCTTGACTTTCTCAGAGATTCAAATAAGAAGAACAGTGGAATTTGCACTAAGTCATCAAGTTACCATTTTCCCCTTCTCCTTAGGTTTGAGTTTCATCAGATAGCTTTTCTTATGCTGGAGGAACTCCCTGGTTTTGTAGGGCTATTGGTGACCATGTCTATTAGACTGAGGTTAATGCTTCTCCACTACTGAGACAATACACTTCTCAGCATTCTAACCCTTTCCTCATAAAGTATAATTTCCAGTCTGGCAGTTGGGAACAATCACTATTCCCAGAAGAGTTTTGGAGACTTGTTAGGACTTGAACATGTCTCGTGAAGTTTGTATGTTGGTAACTTTATGCACAAAATAACAATCTTGAAAGATGGAACCTTTATGAGATGATTGGGTCCTGGGGCGGGAGCCCTGAATTAATGGATTACTGTCTAATAGGATTAGATTCATTACTGAGAGAGTGGGTTTGTTATAAAACTGTGTTTGGACTCCTCCTCGTCTTTCACACTCAGCTGCCCTTTTGCTTTCCACAGTGGAAAGAGACTGATGCCAGATCCAGTCTCCTCCTTGATCCCACACTTCTCAGCACCAAGAACTGTAGGAAATGTCTCTGTTTCTTAAAATAAATTATCCACACTGTTATTTTGTTACAGCAACACGAAGTAGCTGCAGACTCTGTTATTTTAGATTCTGCTTTAGGTAATCTTCTCGCACATGTACTGGTAAGCACTCAACTAAAACTCTGCGAGAGAACCTTTGCAAATTTCCAGTGTTCATTCTCTGTGCGGGTCGCTCTCCTGTAGTATTCTGTGCCATGATCACTACTTAGCCTTGGACTGTGAAAATCTGTGTCCATCTACTCCACTCAGGGGCACCATGAATGCTGTGGAGACGTTTGAACAGTGAGACACAGCAATGGGCAGGCTCACAGTGTCGACTTTCATGCATCAGGATTCACTTTTCTTTGTTGCCTGTGATTCAATATCATGAAAACCACCTACTTCAAACATTTTTCTCATTTTTCAATTGTTTCTGTGAAATCTGGTCCCTGTTACTCTGTGTTGCCTGGAAATTAAAAGGAAGTGAATATTTCATTGTATTTCATTTTAGTTAATTTAAATTTAAATGGTCACATGTGGCAAAATTGAATGGGACAGAAGGTGCTGATTATAGAGGCATTCACATTGTAATACTCCACTGAGCTGTGAGCTTAAATGTGTACACTTTTGTACTTGTGCAACATTTTAAGAAAAAAAATTTGAAGAACCAAACTATTTTTCCAAAACTTGCACATCAAAGACATTCTTTTTTTCTGGATAACTGATTAGGAAAACTGACAAAATGTGTGTATGTGTGTGTGTCCATAAAAAATTACCGAGGAGTGGGTAAACATATAATACTCCATTTTCCCAGGAAAGATGAAAGAATAAGTAGTAAGTAGTGTATATCCGTGTATATTACTTCAAACTGTGTGTACTATTTTCACCTTACAGCATTGAAAATGGCCTTATTTAAGCTCCAGTGAAATTAAACACAGTGTTCAGAGATTTCCTAAGATGAATAGAAATTAGTTTTACTAAAAATCTGGGTAGAGATAGTTCATAGACAACTAGAGGCAGAGGTGGGACATCTACAAGTACTCTGACATACGTGTCACAAATATAGGAAATAGCTGTGATTTTTGAGAGTCTTAAAGAATGTCATTGCAATTGAAAAACTAGAGGTAAAGAAAATAGCTCAAGGCCAGGCTAAAAAAAAAGCAGACATCAAAAGGGCCTCCTTGATCCTGTTGGAGGTTTTGGTATTGATCATAAAAGTAATAGAAAAATCATAGTTTTACAATTAAGAGGGACAAAAAATAAACTTCTATGTTAAAAATCACTGCATATGTACCATGCAGGATACATGGACTGAGAAACATGAAAGTAAACATCGGAAGGACTGATTACTTAGAAAATCATCAAATTACTACTTAGAAAATAAATAGTCTAAATTACTGAGAGTCAATGACTAAATCAGAGAGCGTTTGTATGTAAAAACCTGGGGTGCTAAGAGATGAGAGAGAAGATGTTTTTGTTTTGTTTTGCTTTGCTTTGCTTTGCTTTTTGTTTCATCATGAGAATATTTTTTTCATTACATTACATTAGTAATTCATAACCTTTGAAAAGTTTGATCTATAAAAAGTCGTGGGAGTAAGGCATGGTGGTAAATGCCTGTTTTCTGACGACTGGTGATGCTCAGGAGTTGGAAGCCAGCCTGGACCAAACAGTCTCCAAAAAATAACAACAAAAATGTATATGGTATTCTGAGGGAAAAAAAAAAAACAGCACTACATTTTGGTGATTTGAGAGTGTGTGTGTGCATGTGCATGTGCATGCATGTGTGTGTGTGTGTGTGTGTACCTATGTGTGTATCTTTCATTATACACGCCCCCCCAAGACATATATAATGTTAGATATATGAAGTGATGTGATATCTCTGATTTTGTTATGTTTCTGGACTATTGCTACTTCCTTTCCTGAAATGGAAAGTTCAGATAGCTCTTAATAGGGAACTTCCCATTTGTTTTGAAGACACTGAGTTCTATGGAGCAGAAAGAATTTAGCTTATTTTGATGCCCTGAGTAAGCCAATGTCATATTTCACTGTTCTTATTTTCAACAAAATTTAATGTTCTTAGTTTTAGGTAAACAAGAGGACTATGTGGAAACTAATAATTGAAGTCTGTCCTGAGACTCTCATTATCCAACATTTTATAGATCTTTATGACTAAATTGTTGCTGATAATGATTAGTAAGCAAAAATTGTATAAATGATTATTTTTGTGTAACTTGAATATCTTATGAATAGTATTAAGTAGTTGTCTAGTTAGACAGACCACATTTTCTTACAAATTATGCTGTGTTAGCCAACTTTTTGGAAAAGTCAAAATTCCCTGCAAGCTAATGGTAATAATGTAATGGGGTTACTGTTGAGTAGAATGATGTATTTAATATCAGGGAGAGATTATGAATGAAATATTGAAACTGCTGCTCTTTTACTGCTAAAATCAGACTGAGTAGCAAATAACATTAGGACCTAAGCGGAATGATTTTTAAGAAAGAAAATTGTTTGTGTAATATTGTAACACACTCCAAAAATGCTCATTAATTTTCATTTGCTATGCAGTTCAAAATCTTCTCTTAAAAGCATGTCACTGTCTTTTTCCTAGAAGCAAAAAGAAACTATAAAATATTAAACAGACAAAAAGTACAGTGATATAAATAATAGGGCCCAAGTTTTTCTTCATATTGGGGATTCCACCTTGATTTTATTATTTTTGCATCTAGTAGCATGAACACTTCGCTCCTAACAAAATTAAAAATACCTTCAGGACTTCCACAATTACATACTAGAACAGAATTTGGCAGCAAGAATTTTGTTATGAAATTGGGTTACATGCAGGAATACTTGTTTCAATTTCAAATGGGAAAATAGCTTCAATTAGTTCTCAGAGGAATCCTGATTTGTATCAAATAGGTGTGAGTCAAAGGAATTTAAGTTACTGGATTTACTAAATTCAATTTCAGGTACTACTTTGGGATATCATATAAAATGCTTCATTCAATGAACATTTATTAGTAAGATAAAATGAAATCACTTTAGGTTTCTAGAAACTATCATGATTTTATGCCACCTCAAGAAAAAAAATAAAATATTTAAAATCTGTATATATGTAACATAAATTGAAATCCATAACTCTGTTAAAAGTTTGGAGAAACTAGGAAACTGGATGTATTTTATCAATTTGTGTTTGAATGCTGTCTTGTCATTATGAACAAATCCTCAAATGAAAAATAAAGTCAGACCTTACCCTGACACATAAATTTCCTTAGATCTAAAACAAGAGTTTCCCTCTGTGGCACAAATATTCTAAAAGCTTTTGCCAGCAGAAAGATCCAAATAGAAACTGTGACAGACTTGATTTTGTAGTGCTAAGGCACGTTTAATTCACAAAATGGTCTTTCCTTTCTTAAAAGATGAGATATAACTGCAGCACCACAGGCCTCCAGACACAGTGGGAGAGGAAACGGAAAGAGTCCAGCTTTTTCTTACCGCTTGTGCAAGGTTTAGTGCTGCAGGAAGGGTAGCATTGCAATTTGCAAGCCTTCATCTCAATATAAGAGAAACAGAAACTCGACTCAAAATGATTTAAATAGCAAGGAGCATTTATTATCTCATAATAATAATTAGCCTTGAGGAAGGATAATTCCTAAACAGGATCATTTAATGGCTCAAACATACCATCTAGGAACCAGGCCTTTTCCATATTTCTCTATTGTCTTAACTTCCAGACACAATACCCAACAAGAAGAAAAAGAAATGAAGCAAAAGAAAAAAATCAGAGTGTTCCTTTAAAAGAGAAGAAATTTTTCCCCAAAAGGCACAGCTGTCTTTCCTTCATCTCCAATGAGACTTCACAATAATAGGCAATTATTGGTCCTATGTCATTGCCTAAGCCAGTTACTAACAAGGAAGAGGAGATTATTCTCTCTGCCTTAGACCGTAGGTGATTTCTCTCTGTAAAGAGCTGGGTAGCATGTATGTGATGGTTCAGAAGTCACACAGTCTCTGTTGCAGCTATTCATTCTCCCTGTTACCAGGCAAAAGTAGCTGTGCATGTTACATGAACAAATAAGCATGACTGCTTTCCAGCAAAATTCATTTATAAAAAAACTTGAAGATACAAGTTTGGTCCACAGGCTGTATTTTGCTGACTCCTACTTTAGGCTGATTTGGGTTTACTTTTTTATGGGCAACACATAAAACAAAATCTGGGTACAAAAATACCTCTATGCTTTACTCCACAATCAAGCCCTAGTGACCTAGAGTAGTTGATTTGGGAATCTTCTGTGATATCTGTGCTTCCTGTTTAATCTGACTTTCTCTAGTTTTATCCACTAAACATGAAGAAATAGAAAACCTTATTATTCATTTGCCCTTTTCTTTTTTCCAGGCTATATAAGTCAAGCATACTTGAGAGTTGCTTTAGGGAAATGTTCTTTACTCAAATATCTTTTACTCTGCCTATAATTTTATCAATTAGAATCATTAAAATTCCACTTTTAAAATAAAGGACAGTATCATTTAGCCTTAGTTTAATGTAATGAAATTTAATTTGGTTGATGTTTTTTTCTCTTCAGTCTTTGCTAAGAGACACAATAAAAATGAAAATAGTGAGAAATAGGAATAGTATTTTTAATTCAAAAATTGTGAACTAGGCATAAATGTTTATCTCTTTCCTTTCTATCTCCCTCTTGATACTTTTGAAATGAAAAGTATGGAATAAAAATATTATAAATTCTCAACAGTGAAGAGAACAGAGTCTTCCACAGACAAAGTTCAGGAAGTAGCTTTAGAAAATATTTTCTTTGAAACAGTCAGAAAGGTTGAATTACTCTGAACAATTGAAAAATGAAGCTATAAGCAAGAAGGGTAACTGGGAGCCTAGCATGACCTAGAGAGAGGCTTTGCATTACCCATAGTAGGCTGGCGAGCCTAGTGAAGACCAGGAACAATAAGAGGGTTGAAACACTGAGACATAAAAAGGTGTGCCTAAAACCTTGGCTCTTTTTGACTCCCTGTTATCATCTCTGTGTGCATAACGGACATTTGTTCCAGCCAAAATGCTGAAGAATTCATCTCAAAAAAGAACCCTAGATAATTAAGAACTATGAAATGGAGAGCTATTCTATGTTTGTGAATAGGAATAGAACTGGCAGTAAGAGCAGCACAATGGAGAAAAGGTAGGATTTTCAACAAGGGGTGCCAGAACAAGTTGACAGCCACACACATAACCAAAAATAAATAAGAAGAATCTAGACACAGACTTTAGTCCCTTCATAAAAATTAACTCAAAATGGATATCTCTTCATCTGCTTTCTTGTTACTGAGTATTGAGACACAGTATTCAAGACCCACAAACTAAAAGAAGAGAGATTTATTTGGGCTCACAGGTTTTAGATGATGCAGTTCATGCTTGACTGGCTCCAACGCTAAATAAAAATGCTCATCACTTCGTAGCAGCCAAGAGTCAGTAAAAGGGAGAGGGAGTGAGGGAGGGTTGGATGGAGAGAGAGAGAGAGAGAGAGAGAGAAGGAGAGAGACAGAGACAGAGACAGAGACAGAGAGAGGCAAAGGATATACATTTTCCCAAGTTAAGCACTTAGTAACACACACTTCCAACCAGGCCCCATTTTCTGACCGCAGCTCCTTGATCCGGCCTGCGGACCAATTCGTGAGTTTTCCCCTAGAGGAAGGAAAATGGGGCAGGGGCAGGGTGAAGAGAGAGAGACGGAGGCAAGTTGAAGTTTCCCAATCAAACCTCGTTTATTGAACAATGTTCCTGGCTTATAAAGAAGCGGGGGCGGGAAGTTACGGATGGGTCACCATCATTTCCTGGGTGGGGTGAGAGAATCCTGGGAAATGTAGGCCGACGCACTGGATGCCCACAGGAGGGAGAGATGGAGCGGCAGCCGTGAAGCTATCATGCTGCTCCCTACACCTCCTAACCAATGGATCAGTCCCATCAATAAGTACTGTGTCCCATTGATCCAGCCACATCTCAAAAGCCCTGCCTCTAAACATATGAGACTCTGGGGAGATGTTCTAGATTTAAACCGTAAGAGGATCACAGACCTAAATACAAAAATGCAAAATTGTAAAACTAGCAGAAAATCTAGATGACTTCGAGTTTGGTGATGATTTTTAGATACAAGTCCAAAAGTATGGTAAGTGAAAGAAAGAACAAGTAACTCACAACAATTAAAACCCTTGCTTTTCAAACAAATGGAAAGATAAACTACAAATATAAGCTATTTTAGAGGAAAATATTTGCTGAAATCATATCAGATGAAGACCTATTACCTGTAATATGCAAAGAACTCCTAACTCAATAATATGAGCAATAAAAACTCTAACAATCCAATTTAAAAATGGTTCAAGGATGATAACAGACCTCACTAAGGTCTTTATGTCTTCTACATACAGGTAGCAAATAAATTTATAAAAAGATGCTTCTCATTACACATTATCAAGGAAATACAAATGAAAGTAGTATTACTCCACACTTATTATAATAGCCAAAGTTCAGAACACTGACAACTACCACATTCTGATGAGAATGTAGAACAAAAAGAAAACTTATTCATTGCTGGTGTGAATGAAAAATAACCCAGCCACTTTGGAGGGTAATTCAACATTTTTCTTTAGAAAACTAAATGTCCTCTTACCATAAGCTCTAGTAATCACACTTCATGGTATTTACCCAAGGGAACTAAAAGTCTATATTCACACAAAAACTGACACTTGTATGTTTATAGCAGCATTATTCATAATTAGCAAAACTCAGAAGCAACCAAGATATTCCCCAGTAGATAAATATACATATAATCTGCAATAAGCCCAAATAATGGAATATTACTCAAAGCTGAAAACAAATGTACTACCGAAACCTGAAATGTGGCAGAAAGTTAAGAGCATATCACTAAGTCAATGAAGCCACTTTGAAAAGACTGCATACTGCATGATTTCATCTATATGACATTTTAGAAAAGACAAAACTATGGCAATAGTTAAAAGGTCACAGTGTTTGGCAGGAATAGTATGGACAATTAGGCAAAGCACGAGGGATTTTTAGAACAATGAAATTATACAATACTGTAATAGTTGATTCACGTCAATATGTATTTGACCAAATCCATAGAATGTCGCACATCAAGAGTGAACTTCACTGTTAGCTCTGACATCAGGGTAATAATGATGTACTCCTTTAGGTTCATCAGCTTTAACAGGGCACCTGCCCGGGTGTGCACGATGACAATGACTAAGGCTATTAACAATGTGTGGCCCATAGGGGATGGCAAACCTCTGGATCTCCTGAATAATCTTCCTGTGAACCTAAAACTTTTCAAAGAATGTGAAGTCTACTTTTTCAAAGGAAGAAAACCAAGAAAGAAAATGACACCAGATTATGCATGCAGTAGACTCAACACAGTAAAGGGAAATCCTGAGAAGGAAGCTGCTTGGCAGCTCTGCAAAAGCACAGCATAGCCTAGAGCTACCAGAAAGAAACAGCTTCCAGCTCTGTGGTATAGCAGGGCAGACTGGGTACCCAGCCTAGATAAGGCCCTGGTTCAGTTTCCACACACACACTCACAAACACATGTCCATCCTAAATTTCTTTGATTCTAAAATGACTAGTAATAGCATTTACTTCAAAGGGTAATTACAAAGACTTAACTTCTATTAGTTCATTGAAAAGAAAGATTTGTGCTTATATTATTTGATCAACTTTTCATGCCTATATCCTGTAATGTGAGCAGCTACTTTAAAGATAACAGTATGCATTGTATAAACCATTGTTAATTTTCTGTTATCTTGTTTGGAAATTCTGTATCATTGTTTTTATTGGTTTTTCTCTTTATAATAAAAAAAGAAATACAGAATGCACACACTAGATCTTATGCCTGACTACTACACAAACAAACAAACCACACCAGACAATAGTTTCGATTTGTGAAGCACTTAAATATTTTCTTTTATAAATACATTGATTATATTTGTGAAACAGATTTGGTGGTAACTAGAAGAAATATTAATAAAACAAGTGGTCCATGAGAAATAGGGCAAAGTTTTTACTCTTTGAGTTCCATTCCATAAATTTTTCTGAAAAAGTTCTATGTCAACAATATTAAACTCATCAAATATGTTAAATAAAATAATCTATATTATATCCACTGTATTCAGTGTAAAGGGGTAGCTGGTAATTTTAGCCATAACCTTTTCAGGAAAAAAAAAACGGAGATTTTAAAAAGAGAGAATTTAATGAATTTACAACTAATGAAAGGCAGTGTAAGTATTTGTTTAATAAAATCTAACTCTGAGGAAGAAGATCTATTAGGTCTATTAGGATGACAGCAAGAGAAAGAGCTACAGTTGAAGGAATATGCCTTTTTTTTCTTAAACGAGTTAACTTAAAAAAAAAAAAAAACTCTTTTCTAAAGTTTAAAAGTTGTTTTTAAAAGAAAAGGGAACAGTTCAGTGTTCCCACCCTCACTCATCCCCATTACTTCTCTCAAGCCAGCCCCCCAAATAATAAGAATGTCATATTTTGATATAGACAATAATTTTTTAAATTTTACATGAAATGTGAATGAAGATATCTTCAGCAAAGTTGCTACTTTATTGACCTCCAACAAGAGTAAAGTAAAAGCGCGAAGGTCTGCCCGGCACATACAGCTCTCAGAGGAGGGCTGCGGTGCGGCTCCCTCCCCGCGGTGAGGCTACATACAGTAAGCAGGGAGAGCGGTGCTAGCTGACTGCCCCTTTGGTTTCTGCTCCGAGTCAGGCTCCACCCTCTTCCTCCAATACAAAAGGAACAGGATCCATATACAGAAGCCCCACAGACAGGTCTGTGAAGGTAATTAAAGATAAACATTTGTTCTCCGGAGTAATTTTAGTCTTTCAAGTCTGATCCTAAAAGACTAGAATCTGTAAATCTTCTTGAGCTTTAAATTTTCACTTTCCTAGTAATTCTTTTCTGTAAGCATCATTACAAAAGCATCATGATAAAATATAATCTTGAAAAAAATCCTCCACCATAGACAGAGAGGCAGTACTTCAGAGCACTTCCTACGGGCATCCTGACCAGGAGAGGACTTGGGTTCTATCCAACCCTCTCCCCAAGTCTGGCCTTGGGATTGGGGTGAGACATTTAACTTTTTTAAAACTTCATGTCTTTCTTGATTTTAGGTACAGGCAATAAATCATACCTAAGAGCACTGATTGTTTCAGGGTAGTTGCTGTATCACAATAGACATGATTAAAGAAAAAATTTCTGCAGTGACTTTGTAAAATAGTACTTCATAAAACTGTTTTGTGTCTTGCTTCATTTTAGAGTTCTTTTGCCAAGAATCTCAGTGGGCAGTTGTTTTTATTGAGCTGTGTAGAGACAGGTTTCTTTGGTGGATGATTAGTGGCAGGTAACATTGTCCAGGCTTTTATCTCCCATGTATTGTCTTGCTGCTTGTTGGTCATGCAGAACTTTGCTAATGCAATGAGCAATAAATGAAATATGATTGGCAAAGCCTAGAATGTAGCATTGTAATGGCATTAATCTCTCACATTCCTTTTCCACATTTGCTGTTGTTCTGCACAGTGAACTGAAATGGCTTTTCTTCAGAGACTAATCAAACTACCCGAGGGAATATAATGCCCTTAAGATCTACTTTCTGTTTTAGTTTTAAATAATCATGCATTTTAGTGGCTGATGGAAATGGGGCCCATGCATGAGAGGTTTACAGAATTTGTATCCAATTAACAAGGTCCACTTTTACTCTGCAATTGTAGATGTATTTATTTAACTGACAATTATAAGTTTGCATAAAGTCATTTTTAACTTTTTTTTAGACTTTGTGTTCTGATAGAAATTGCCCTTTTCAGGAGCTTTTACCAGGCTGGATGTAAATCTGCAATATCTCAGCAGTAAAACAACCTGGAGGTATACTTTTGTGCAACCATCTCAATCTTGATACCACTTAAATTGGTATGCTCCATCTAACCAGTGTCACACGAAGCAGGTTTCTATGCTGTCTCCTCACCTCTTGCTTAGAGAAATTTATTTTGTCCTATTCAGATGTGAGATCATATATCTTTTTCAGAGCTTTATGGCTTCTAATAACAATAGAAAGTACTGAAACAAGCCTATTTTCATGGCTCGCTTTCAATCAGTATGTAACACATTTTCTATTTTGTCTTCAGCAGAAATATATTGTAGTTTAAATCCCTGCCCTCCTTAAATATGTCAGATAGGTGGGATGTGATATTATGTTTAACGTGGAAACTTTTGAGATGGTATTGTTAGGAAGGCTTAGAGAAAATATTTTGCAATCCTGTGACATAATTCTGGAACAGGTTTTTTTTTTTTGCCTCAGAAGATATTAGCATCCTCCTGAGATTAAGAAATTGCTCTAATTGCTATGTGAAAGAGCAGGCAGAGAGATACTTTTGTTGATAAACTTCAAGGTGCTTTAGAGAAGCAAGACAGAGTAGCTTTAAATCCATAAGCTCCTTTCTTCACTTCTAATTGCTCAAATCCTATTTCTCCATATCCTTGAACCTTGTTCCTTCAGTTCCCTTCAGTTCTTTGTGATACAACTTTATTCATGTAGTTTAGTCATTTGGAGAGACATTTACTAAACTTACAAGGAAGAAAATGTCACAAACAGAGCTGATTTCCATGACGCTTTGAGTATTAACATGTATTGTGGCTATAATTTATGCCAAGCTATATATTCCTTATTCAGCATTTAATGTCTAATTAATTGCTTTTATCAGTTGGGCTCACTGACAACCTTTTACCTTTTTTAATAGCTTCTCATTCTTCCTACCAGTCTCATAGTTTTCTTTAGCACTCTCTAAAGAGTACTATTCTTCGCATGTGACAGATGGCTATAACTTTGCAAGAAAGTCATCTAGTCATTAGCATCAATGCATCCATACCATTTCTGCTAAGAAAACACCTCAGGTAAGGACACAAGAGCAGTCAGGATTTCAAGAGACATCCTATTTCAAAAGTTGAAATTAAAAGAAAAATGTTTTCAGATGAGTTTCTTTTTGTTCAAATTAATTGTTAGGATTATTCGCTGAGATTAGAGAACACCATCAAATTTATTCCTACTTAGATGTAAAAGCCTATCTCTTCCAGAGTTTTGTGGTTTCTAATAACAACAGAAAGTACCAAAACATGACTATTTGCATGGCTGTCCTTCAATCAGTATGTAACATATTTTCCATTTTGTCTTCAGCAGAAATAATTGCACTTTAAATCCCTTTAGACATGTCAAATATGTGGGGTGTGATATTTAGAGTGGGAGCAAGGATGTGAAAGCAGAAGTTGGCTAAAAAAGATTTTATGCTATGACTTTCTGGGTCTGGATGTGGTGGCTGCTGATGGCAGAGAGAGCAGAGCAGAAGTATGTAGTGGAAGGAAAGAAGAGATCAAAGACTGAAGATGCCGCACCCCACAGCCAGCCATGCTCCCCCAGCTTCTCAGCTAGGTGTGACAGCTCCCATCTGAGAACTGACCAGTGTCCATTGCTGTATTGACTGGACATGTTCTATGTCCTTGAATCTCTCCTGTTCCAGGCCAAAGTTACCTCTTCTCTCTTTGAAATACAGCAATGGTTATGTCATCAACGCCATGAGAAAAATAATATGATAAACTTACTCACACAAAAGAAAACATGCTCCTTTAGGTAGATCTATTTCTATATTTCTATGATCCCTTCTGAGTTAAGCATGCATTTATTCCTTCATTGAAGAAGTAGGTTTTAAGTAGATCTCATGTGCCACTGGCTATTATGTGCTGAAGAAATGTCTCAACCTGGCCGCAGAAAGCTTATAGCCTATGTGAAAAACTTAGACATGAAATGAAAAGAAATGAAATGAAAAGTTATAATTTATAGTGTACATTACAGTCACGGCAATAAATCAGTGCCCTTTATACTAAGTTTTATAGGTTGGATAGAGTTGTTGCAGTTGAAGCAATGCTTCATGTTATTTTTTTTTTTCCTCTGTAACACAGAAACTAAAATCTTTTATTTTTCAAGCAAGGGAAATAAAACACAAAGGAGATGACTTTCCAAAGTCTCACTTATGTGTACTGGATTTTTTCTGTTGTTAGTGCTTCTGTAAATTACTATGTGATGCATACCTGGTGATGTCAAATATCTAATAGGACTATTTTATACTTTGTATATTTTGTAATGCATAGTAGGATTTCATTTCTTAAGATTGAAATTCACCACTGTGTGTGAAGTATTGATAACTGGTGGTCAACTTGTAACCCCAGCTGAACTGAATCAGCCTGGTGCTGTGTTTTGGTGCCCCCTGAGATTTGTTGCCAACATAAAGGGAGAACTGGAGAAATTGTTGTTTGGTGTTGTCGGTTCTCCTGTTGCTGTGGATTCTCCTGGAGGAGCTTGTCAAGTTTCTTTCCTGATACAAACTTGGCTGTTATTGTCAAAGGAGCTTGAACCTTGCCGTTGAGAATGGCTGCGGTTCACTTCAGGGGAACCGTAGCCCTCGCTTTGAGCATCGCTTTCTGGCTCTGGAGGGGAAGATGCTGGGCTGTTCAATCTCTAGACGAAATCTGTCACACTGGCTTCCTGGTTTAAATTCAGCTGTTTTCCTTGTCAGAGGAGCTGGGGACCTCCTTGCTGCTGAGGCTGGCTGTGGTACTTTTCAGGAGAGTGCTGGTCCTTACTTTGAACATTGCTTGTTTGCTCCAGTGCAGATACCTCAGCCTACTGGCACAGATCCTTTATCCCACTGGCACAGACTTTCTCACTTCCATAGCTGACCTTTGGACCTTCTTAGTGCAGATCTGTGAAACAGACTTATGTGAGTCATTGTTGTGAGATCCAGGCCTCCAGTTGGACTCGTGCCAGGGCATTGTCATGGGTTCTAGGTCTTCAGCTGGACTCATGCAGGACATTTACTGTGGGATCCAGGCCTTCGGCTGGATTCCTTGGGTCTTAGTATGTGGACAGATTTCCAGCACTCTTATATTTAACTCTTTGGGGGACTATTAAAAAATAATACTATAAATTATGTGTCCTGTATCAAATTGTTTACCTTGCGATCCCTGACTACAACAATGTGGATAAGACATTTGCTTCTTAAATTCTAAATTTTGAACAGAACATTATGAAAATACAAAATTACTGGGAGTTCTTTCTATAGTACATGAGGAAAATAGAAAATCAGGAAACAGTACTTAAGGTGATTGGAAATTAAACAATGAAGGTAACAGGACTGAGAGTAAAAATTTTTGAACTGGTGTGACTTGGAAAACACACCTGAGAAATGAATTGGCTGAAATCACATAATAAAATGTCTCATAATAACGCCTCTCTTCCTTGGTGCTCATAGAGTTTTTATCCACTAGATTATTCTATCCTCACAGGAACCAGACAAGAATAGTCAAGGGAAGTATAGCCCTCCTGGCTTTTCTGGGAGGCTTAAGTCTTGCCCATGTCACCCAACCAATACAGAACAATGCGAAGAGTCAGATCCAGGGCTCCTGCTTTCAAGTTTGCTAAGAATTCTAGTCCTGTCCTCTGCCTTCTCTAAGTGTGTCTGACTGCTCTAGTCCAGTGGTCCCATGAGCAGTGACAGCACAAAAGGAGTCAAGTACCTACCACCAAGGATGCATCTTTAGAAGGGAACTCAGAAGTTTTGGAAAAATAATTCAGATTGAATGAAGAAAACTAGAAAATCAACAAAAGTCATCTTATTTCTATCAGTTAAATATGACCAGTATATCTAATATACACATACATTCCTATATACACTGTATATACATTTATGTACATATATACCCATAAAACATATATACATGTATATACACATATATATGTATCTTCCCTTCCCAACTTTTTTCTCTTATATTTATTTTATTATTATTATTATTTGGAGAGTGAGACAGGGTCTTGCAGTGTAGTTCAGATTGGCCTTGAACTCACTATGTATCCCAGGCTGGCCTCAATCTCAAAGTAATCTTCCTGCCTCAGTCTCTCAACTACTAGGATTACAGGCATGTGCCACCATGCCTGATTTGCATTTTATTTTTTAATAAAAATTTTATTGACATTCTTTGCATACTGCATATTCAAGTTTACATATATATATATATATATATATATAGATAGATAGATAGATAGATAGATATAGTATCCTACATACTTATTTGTCTATGGTGTGGCTTTAAGGATATGATATTTCTGTTATATGAATGCACCTTAACTTGTTAATTAACTTTACCAATTTCCAATTGTTAGGTATTAATTACTTTCTGCCAATGTATTCACAGTAGTAGTGGTACAGTATACAGTAGTAGAGAAACAGTATGTTTCTCTGGTTAACATGGTAGGGAAAATGGTTCACAATTTGTGCCAGTCTCTGGGGTAGATTTCCACCAAGGCCAATTTCAAAGTTATCAATAATTAATTGCTTCCGAGTGCATAAGTACTTACTGGAGCACAGTTCAACATGGCTGAGATACATATTCTTATGGAGAAGCCTTTGTCATATTATTTTTCCTCCATTTTTTACTTCATAAACAGAAAAGTCAATGCAGTTATTTAATGATAAATATCAGTGAGTAGATAAGCATTTTTCATTAGTCATGAAGATTAATTAACACTTCCATGATTATTGATATTTTTATTGTCAGTCATTTATTTTAACCAAATTCCCCCTCCCAAGAAATCAAGGACAATCACTAAAATATATGTAATATTTTGAATTTATTTGAACTTATACATTTTAAAGTTTAAGTCTTGTACTCAGGACCAGGAGCAATAGTGCACATACAGTGGAAAGATGTGGATTGTAATGTAATTAACAGATTCTCAAATTTTACTAGCCTCTTTGAAATTTAGTCTCCTCATTTGCAAAGCAGAAATCACAACATTTATTTGATAAGATTACTATTCTACACAATTTAAAAATATTTTTGATGGTGGGACACAACATAATGACCTTTGGGTAGGTGAAAGTCAGAAGTCTTGTTCCTAATAGGTTTGAAAGACAGCACAAGAAATTGTTCTAGGGAGAGTGAGCTGTAGGATCAACTTATATGTGGAACACAGGGTAAGTTTTTGAAGGGTAAGCTACGGTAGAACACTGTAACAGAACTGCTGAATAGCCTAATTAAAATCATCCATGCACCATCCAGGTCAATCATGAGCTCCTCCTTGTCAGTCTACTCAGAATGGATTTCTTTCATCTTCATTGAAAGATCATCTTCAGGTCCAGTCAAGGCCTGAGTGGTGTCTTCTGAAAACCGTAGGTTTTTCTGTACTATGGAAAACAAATTTATATTGTATCATCTGTTATAAACTTCCTGAAGAAACTTTATTTTTCACAATGATAATGACTTCATAGCTGAAAAAAAATGTTTATTTCATAACACTTGTGCATTCTTTTTATTTCAATATATTTAGTATATTTAAAACATTTATTTAGCAAATATTTATGAAGTACTAACTATGTAATCAGATGCCTTAGAAATGGGAGAGAAATCCAGAGAAATGGGAGAAAAAATTAGAGTAAACTGTGATGTGTAGAGCCTCTATCTTCAGCCAACCAAAAATCCAAATGTACTGCCAAATGTTTGAAATATCCTACCCATTGTAGAGTCTCCAGTTTTTCTTCCAAAGACATTGTACTTTTTAAGCAATCTGCACATATCAATCTGTTGAGGTTTCTCAACAGGCATAAAATAGAAGTGCATTTCTGATACCATGATAATTTATTTATTCAACAAGTATCACATACCATTCACCGTAAATGCATAAGTGAGTAAGAGACCTGGTCCCAAACCCTCTTGTATGCCAAGAAGGAAGAAGGCTAGGAACTATTTCAAAGACATTCGCAACTCCATCTCCATCTAGTTTATGCTGAAGGAAAATGGCACGTCTGCCAATATTAAGTGTAATGTTGGCAGTTTCGGAGCAGATGATGTAGACAGAGACATGAACCACAAACTGAGCCACAAACTACTTTTCCTATTTCCAGACCACAAGAAATTCTTTGAAGCCTCACCAATTTGTGTCATATCGTCTCCTTGGTGGAGCAGTATAAACCTTACAGAGAACTTCAGTTTTGCAGTGAATTTAGAATGAGCATTTGTAGGATTGTCTAGTTATTACACCTTTTCTAAGAATTCTTGTTTCATCCAAACATGCCATTGGATATTGGTGGAAACTACCGTGTTTCTGTTAACTCAATTTATCCAGTGGTCAGAGCCACTGAACTAAGGGAGGTCACCTGGTCCATCCTGGACAAATGAATTTTTTTATTGGAAAATTTGAAGCTACTATTAGTAAATTTTAAAAAACATAAACTCAAGAAAAGGGTATCCGAATCACCTGGAAAGAATGGATTAGCTGTTTGAAAATATAATTTAAGTCCTATTGATCCTCTTATTTAAATTACACATTGTTCTTAAGATCTAAGCGAACTTTTTGCTTATGTCTGCATGGTCCTGTAGGATAGCTCTGCCTTCTTCATGTCACTTTTTATCACTGTGCCTCTTATTCAGCCTCAATCATCTTTTCTCCAAATTTTGGTGAGCTTATTCTAGTCTCAAAAACTACATGTGGTCTACCAAAAATTTGAAACAGTGGGAAAAATACTCTCCAATTTCCCTTTTACAGACTCTTCTTTATCATTGAAGTCTCAGCCTCCATGACCTTATCTAAGTATTTCCCTTTCTTAAGTCACATTGATTCACATTATCATTTTTATACTATCCTTATTACCTGAAATTATAATATTTTGATATGTATGCTTACTTGCTTATTTTTCCTCAAATATAAGGTCCTCTTCTAGTATATTTTTGTCTGATTAGTTCACTATTATATCCCCAAGACCTGTAAAAATGCCTACCATGTTGTGGCAATCAATAATCTCCACCAATAAATATTTGCTTAATGGATTAAAATATTCTATAATATGCAATACTCAGGAACTGTTATCATCTTTTTTTTCAATTATTGTAACTGAGAAGTAGAGGAAGGTACAGAGATAAGAGGAAAACTATGCAGATGTATTAAATTAGCTTTGTTCGTAGACTGAGAGTCCTAAAAACATTAAAATCTGTGGTTCCAGATGATTCTTTGAGCCCTATGTATCCCTTGTCTCATCCCCATAATGCTCTGAAATCCTTTTATGAGTGTTTTTCTGAAGATAATTTGAGTAATGGGAAAAATATGATTGTTCAATTGAAGTATAATTTACAACTAATAAAAGGCAAAGATTAGTGCATACTATCAGTACAGATAACTGGGTCTCACCTCATGGTGGCATTTTTATACATGAATATGGCAAATTCATTCTACATATTACCCTCTCCCCTCTCCTCTCATTCTAATCTATTTCCTCTTGTCTAATAACCTCTCTTCAATTTGATGTCATCTTTTTGTTTCTAGATTCCACATATTATGTTAAAATGCACAGATTTTTAAATGTTCAGTTTGATAAAATTTCACAATTGTAAGAATCTATGTAACAAATGCTTAGAGCAAAATGTTGAAAATTTTTATTCATCTGTAATATTCACTTTCATATCTTTCCAAGCAACCCTTCAACCCCCACCCAGATGCTTCTAACTTTTATTACTAGAGACTATTTTTTGCTGATTTTGTAATGCATATACACAAAATCACACTGTGATTTATATCTTTACATCTTCCATCCAGCATAAAGTTTTGACATCTGCATTTTTATATCGTTGATTCAACGCTTTGTTAATGTGCTTTCTTTTCATTGTTAAATAGCGTTACACTAAATGAAGGCATGCAACTACTTGTACATTCAAGAGAGACTTTTGCCTGCAGGAATTATGCATTGATTTTATGAGGCCAGAATGGGAATAGCATGAATCCCTTATTTAGGATGAGGAAGAGGATTCTATGCCACTGGTAACAGAACAGTTGGGCATCCATCTTTTTTTATAATGTGTTCAGAATTTTTAGGGGGTTTGTAGCAAAATGTAAAAATATTTTAGTGTGTTAGTTACTTCATTCAGTCTTCATTAAAATTTTTCACTGAAGGAATAATCCTCAGGTCAAGGTAGCTCAGCTGAAAGTTACTCAAAGACAACAGCACAAATGTATTATTTCTGCCTTCCACCAACTGCAGGTGAAGTGATCTTTTACTTTGCTGAACTGGAGTAGCCTGAGCTTCACTCTACTGTAAAATTTGACAAATAAATTGGATTCTAGAACTCAGAGTGGGAATTATGAAGTACCCACAGTACTTAAGACACCCGTTGTAGTCAGGGGTTGTGTAGAGAACAAGTAGAATCAGGACATGGAGTTTATAATATTTTTTTAGGATGGTCACCCAGAGTGAACACAAGAAAATGCAGGAAATCTATCCACAACATTAAAGACACAGACTACTTAGCCAAGGGCCTGGATTCCACAGCAATGTCCCACATGAGTCCAAGATCTAGAGTCCACAAGAAGTACTCAATGCCAGTCTCTTTTACAGATCTGTGCTGGGAAGGCCCAAAGGTCAGCAGTGGAAGCTAGAAAGTCTATGCCAGCGGAGTGAAGGAGCTGTGCTGGTAGGTTGAGAGTTCTACTACTAGAGCCAAGAAGTCACACTCACAACGAAGTCCAGGGCTATCCTGAAAAGTACCACAGCCATCCTCAGTGACATGGAGACCCAGAGCTCCTTCAGCAATAAGCACAGTTGAGTACATGCCAGGAAGCCAGCTTGAGGAGTTCATCCTGGAGACCAAGCAGCACACATCTTCCCTTCCAGAGCCAGGATGCAATGCTTGATGTGAAGATCAGAGCTCCTCCTGGAGAGCCAGTGGCTTAAACAGCAACATGTAGGATCCTGAACCCACAATGCCTCAATGCCTCAATGCATTAACACCTAGCTTCTCCTTCTACACATCTCTATTTATGCTGGCAACTTTCCTCAGGTGGAACATCTACGCTCAGCACCATGGTGATGTAATCCAGCTGGTGTTAAATTGACCACCAATTTTTAATCCATAACAGCACCCCTCCAAAGTCCCAGTGCTGAGGGAGTAGACAAATTGGTGACCCCTTCCTTTGTAAATTACATAAGGTAGAGTTGAAATACAGCCTGGAGCTGGGGAGCTCACTGCAATAAAAAGACACAAACCGCTCTGTCTCAACTTACTGGTTTTCATCCATGAGAAGGATTCTTAAACTGAAAAAGAAAGAAATCAGTACTAAAATATGATGTTATTAAGTAGGTTCTAAGAAAATAAGAACCAGTTTAGGCTTGGGATTCAAAGACCGCAATTCAATGTTTTTTCATTGGCTGTTCTAAAATAGTATATCTGAAAATAAAATGACAGACAAGTGACCAATAGTTTATAGAAGCTTTTCTGGAGAAACCCAGAAAGTGTAGATCCAAGTATTGGAACTAGTTAGGAGACAGAGACTTTTACAAAAAAAATTTAAAATCCCAACCTCCAGCACCATTTATTAATTACTTTCTTCCAGTGGATGTGTTTGGCCCCTTTATCAAAGATAAGGTGGCTGAGTGTGTTTGTAGTTGTAGTTGTATCTTCTGATCTATTCCATTGATCTTCAGGTCTGTTTTTATTCCAGTACCATGCTGATTTTATGACAGTGGCTTTGTAGTATAACTTCAAGTCAGGGATTGTGATGCCTCTTGCCCTGCTTTTGTTGTTTAGAATTGCCTTTGCTATTCTATGTCTCTTCTGGTTCCAGATAAATTTTAGGAGTGATTTCTCTAGATCTGTGAGGTATGCTAGTGGTATTTTGACTGGGATTGCATTAAACCTGTATAACAATTTTGGGAGAATGGCCATTTTCACAATGTTTGTTCTTCCTATCCATGAACAAGGGATGTCTCTGCATTTTCTGAGGTCCTCTTCAATTTCTTTTTTTTTAGCATATTATAATTTTCCCTGAATAGATTTTTTACTTCTTTTGTTAGATTGATTCCTAAGTATTTCATTTTTTTTGGATGCTATTGTGAAGGGTGTGGCTTCTCTTATTTCTCTTTCAGTGATTTTGTTGTTAGTGTATAGGAATGCTATTGATTTTTTTTTCAAAAATACAGTGACTATTTTTTTCAATTATTACAGATAAGACACATTATCATTAATCCACCTCAAAACACTCCCCCCACTTATAATTCACTTATCCATCATTCTTGCCACTTTTTGAGCCAGTTCTTCAAGTCCTTTTTTGTGTTTTTAGTTGTGCTGTCATGGTTGCCTCAATGTTCATTACTTTTCATGATCACTTTGACTACGGTGAAGAGCCGGAAGTTACACAGTGTAAGGCCAGTGAACAGGGTGGATGAGAACGCATCGGAATATTTTTACAAGCCTGCCTTTCAGCTGGGCGGCACTTGCCAGCAACATTCACCACGCCTTTTATCAGATCTTATAAAGATGCTCCTGAAAGAGGACTTCCAGCACTGCTGCAGAAGGCACTTTAATGATGAGGCAGGTATTTCTGAAGCAAAAGGGAAGGAATCTGAGGGGGTGGTGTGCATTTTACTGCAATGAATTTTTAATTTAAATGCACACTGTATTTTTCAATCATCCTCTGTATAGAAATAGCTTCACAAAGTCATGTCATTATTCAGGTCTGTCAATAGGGTTGTTATTTTACTCAACATAGTTAAGACTAGAACCTCTCTTGCACTGTCACTGTAGTAAATAACAACTATGCAAACACATTTTACATTTGCCTTTCTAACACTAGTTCCACAATAAAAGTTCTTAGAAAAAACACTAGTTCCACAATAGCACTAGTTCCACAATAAAATAAGTCCTTAGAAAAAAAAGACTTTTATTGCTAGCACTTAAAAGGAGTCCTACCATCAATTAGACCTTACATCAGTAAACTACATTCAGACCTGAGAAATCATATACTAGGGAACAAAAATCTTTCAGCACAGAAGCAGCTTTCTGTACACTCCTTTTAGGTTACATTTAAAAATATGCACCCATGGCTTTGTTAACTTTCTGGAGCAGGAGCAAAACACAAACAAAACAAAACATGATTATCTAAATATTCTTACTTAAATAAATAGCCATATAAAGGCTTAAAAAGGATTTATGCTACCATATGAACCAACTACCCTTTTAGAAGCCCTCTTCTTATGTGTCACTGAGGAAGACATTCAGAAGTAGTCTCTGTGAAGTCCTAGGTTCAATCTCCATCAAAACAAAACAATAAACAAGCATGTAAGGTACAGGAAAAGAGCAGTTATGCTGAAATCGAGCTCTGTGGCATATACCTGCAATCCCAACCCTCTGAGAAGGTGAGACAGAAGGATCACAAGAGTGAGCCCAACCTGGGCAACTTGGCAAAATCATGTCATAAAATAAAAAATAAAAGGGCTAGGGATGTAGGTCAGAGTAAAAGCTCTAAATTCATTCTGCAATATCACCATGGCTTAAAAACTATTTATAAAATTTACTATAGTAACAATATCATCACATAAAATTGATTAAAAGTATAAGCATGAATAACCTATACTGTAAAATTAAAAATGATCATAATACTTACTCATTTTCACTCACAGAAAAATCAAAATCCTGACATAATGAACCATTTAAACCTCTAGTACTACTGAAGCCCCTGGTAGAATGTAAAATGTTTACTAACATATTGAACTATTACCCATTAAACCACTGTTTGCAAGTCACTGTACCAGACCACACAGGCTTAAGAGTATCTTCTAATAAATGCATTTTAACGAGGTACACATGGCTTTGCATTATTTGGCTGTTACCAATCTGCACCCCTTCTCTCTCTACATACTTCCTCTTAATCCTGTACCTGTCTCACACTATGTTTATCCTCAAGCCTGAAACACACTCTCTACTTTTTTGAGTCACTCAAAGACGACAAATCTAGTCATATTTTAAGACTTAGCTCACACTTAACCTCCTCCACAAATAGTTTCCCTACCATACTTGGCCTTCCACAGAGTCCATGACTTGTTCTTTAATGACACCAGTTATATAAAGTATGATACATATGATAGCTTAGTAAAGTTATCTGTTGATATATCTGTTTAACAATTAATTCCCTGATAACAAAGTTGCTGTATCAGTCATTCTTTTAGGTCTACCAATTAGCACTGTGCCTAGTAATACAGTAAGAATAAACATAAATGGATGCGCAAATTTAATTTGACCTTAAAATGAAGATTATGGAAAAATTTTGAAAACTACAACATATCTCTACTCGGCAATGAGATTGTTATATAATTAAAACTATGGTGAAGAACTAAGAAACACCACTTCATTACAGATATTCACAAATAAAAAAGTCTTATGGCTTACTTAGAAAATAAAATATCCATGAGTTTGATTTTTCTAAGTTTCAACTTACAGTAACAACAGGCTATTACATGTTCAATTATACAAGCAAGTATCAGTAAAAATTCTGTCATAAATCACAATTTTTATAACTTATTTCCACAATGTTAGAGATACCTCATTTAATAATGTGGAACAGATCTGATATCAAGATATATGATACTGGGGCTGGGGATTCAGCTCAGCGGCATAAGCGCCTGCCTGGCAAGCACGAGGTCATGAGTTCAATCCCTGGTACCAAAAAAAAAAAAAAAAGATATATGTTACTGACCACAGAGTTAACAATGTATCTTACTTCCAAACTAATATAAAACATCCTAACATTTATCACTACTATGGGTTTAGTCCTCCAAAACCTAGTTAGCTAATTCCCTAAATTCATTGACGAGCCCAGAAAGAAAACTGACCTTCTGAGAGATTTAATAGCCCAAAGTCATACAAGCAACAGATAGAGAAAAAAAATACCTGACTGCAAGCCTCTGCCCTTGAGATACCATCCTTCTTAACCCCATATCAAATATCATTGAAGTGTTAGAGGAGTGTTGGCATTAAGTCTTCTTTGTATTTCTTGTAGAATTCCACGGTGAATCCATCTGGACCTGGGCTTTTCTTTATTGGTAAGGATTTAATTACATTTTCAATTTTGTTAATTGAAATTGGGTTATTCAGCAGTTTTACATCTTCTTGATCCAGCTTTAATAATTTATATGTTTCTAGGAATCTGTTCCTTTCTTCTGTATTATCAAGCCTATGAGAATAGAGGTTTTCAAAATAGGTATTGATGATCTTCTATATTTCCATATGGTCTGTAGTGATTTCACCCTTTTCATTCCTTATTGCATGAATTTGAGTTTTTTCTTTCCTTTTTTAAATAAGGTTGGCTAGGGGCTTATCAATTTTATTTATTCTTTCAAAGAACCAAATCTGTGATTCATTGATTCTTTGTATTGTTTTCTTAGTGTTTATTTCATTGATTTCTGCTCTGACCATTATAAATTCCTCCCTTCTTTTGGCTTTGGACTTGACTTGCTCTTCTTTTTCTACATGTTTAAGATGTAGCATCAGGTTTTTTATTTGTATTTGTTCTGTCTTCCTGATGTGGGAATTCACCATAATAAACTTTCCTCTGAGGACTGCTTTCTTTGCAACCCACAGGTTCTGGTAAGATGTATTTGTATTTTCATTTGCTTGTAGGTATTGTTTAATTTCTTCTTTAATTTCCTTTGTGTCCCACTGATTGCTCAGGAGTATATTATTCAATTTCCATGTGTTTGGATTTTTTTTTGCAGTTTCTTTTGTCATTAATTTCTAGTTTCATGGTACTATGATCAGATAACATGCATGAGATAAGACCCATGCCAATCACCATGTCTAAATGGATCAAAGACTTAAGTATTAAAACAGAAACACTTAAATATTAAAGACAACTATTAAAACAGAAACACTGTTGGAAGACAAAGTAGGTAGAAATCTTGAAGACATAGGGGTAGGTAGAGAATTCATGAACAAGAATCAATCCACATGTGAAATACTTCACAGAATCAATAACTGGGATTATGTCTTATTAGAGTTTTTGTATGTTGAAAGAACTCTCCAGCATAGTGAAAAGAAAACCCACAAACTGGGAAAAAAATCTTAGTGCACTGTCTGTCAGACAAAGGACTTCTGTCTAGAACATAAAAAATTAAAAAACAAAGAATTTAAAAAAAATCAGATCCCCAAAATTCAAAGACCCATTCCAAAAATGGCCATCTGAGATGAATACACAGTTCTCAGATGAAGAAATACAAATGGCAAATAAATATATGAAAAAAATGTTCAGCATCATTGGTCATTAAATTAAAACCACACTAAGATTCCATCTCCAGAAAGAATGGCTAGGATAAAAAAAACTACCAACAACAAATGCTGGAGAGGCTGCAGGGAAAAAGCAACTCTTCTGCACTGTTGATGGGAGTGCAGATTGGTACAATCACTGTGGAGGTCAGTCTGGAGATTCCTCAAAAAACTAGGATTGAAAGTCCCTTTCGACCCACTTACTTCTGGGCATATTCCCAGAAGAACTGAAAACATCATACCACAGTGATATATGTGCACTCATGTTTATATCAGCACAATTTGTAATAGACAGATCTTGGAAACAACCTAAATGACCATCAACTGAGGAATGGATAAAAAAGATGTGGTATTTTTATACAATAGAGTATTACTCAGCTGTAAAGAATGATCACACTGAGATATTTATAAGTAAATGGATGCAACTCGAGACTATCCTCATAAGTGAAATAAATCAAACTCACATGTGTAAATGCCATATAATCTCCCTAGTGTAAGAAATGGTAAGAGTACATAAGATACAAAAAACTCAGTAAACAGTGAAAGGATGAGAATCTGCTTAAAGGGGAAAAAATAATATCCCAGGGAAAATGAGGAAAAAGAAAAAG